>JAGDQP010012719.1:0-49570 GCA_022664845.1 Lepisma saccharinum
ACGGAATCGACGAAACCAAAATTGCGCGTGATTGGCTGTTACAGTATCAGGACCATAAACACTATTCACATTTGCAGCCGCCTGGCTTGCGTTTTCGCCTTTATCGAAGAAAAACTGTAAAATATAGCGTATTTTCTCTTTGCTAGTGTCCATTTTGACGCGCGCTCACACAACACTGAGTCAACTCATCACAACTATCTGAACAGTGTTTGTAGTACGCAATCTCATCGTTTGAACGCTATCTCGTTGAACCCTATCGGACTTATTCAACGCGAGATACAGATCACTGAAGCCATCTATTTACAAAATAATGGATTACTTTCTACTACACCAGATATATACCGAGCCGCAGAAGCTCAGTGGTAAAGCGTTGGCGTAGCATTCGCGAGGTCGTGGGTTCGATTCCAGCGGCCGACCATCCTGACTGAAGTTTCCGAAGGTTTTTCCTCATCCACAGCAGACAAATGCCGGAGTGGTACCTTCAGTTTAGACCCTGGCCGACGTCTTCGCGCATCCCCTCCTCTCCCCTATCCTGACCTAAACCTTAGATGCTTAAAGCCCATAAACAGAATTTAAAAAATCGAATAGCATTGTCAATATAAATATCCTACTAGTAGCGAACTTATTTTTGTTTATTTATAAGGGCCAATTACCGAAAAAACAAAGCAATTTTAAGTCCCAGTAACTCAGTTAGTGTAGCAGCACAGAATGATTCGCGAACCATAGTATGGGAACCATTGTCATAATATTACATTATCCATAAGAAAACAAGTTTGCCTCTTTTTTTGTGTGCAAGGAAGTCTGTTACGTAAGCATGTGACATTGAACTTACTCAAGGTACTCATATCTTACATAATTAATATCAACTGAATGACTTTAACTTTCGAAGTATAGAGATAACTCAAGTTGTCTTATATGACTGTCTGACACCGTTTTCATTTTTAGAACTAAAATTTAAAATTTACACTTGGCTGCCTTTCTTGTTGTTGGTTTTTATTATTATTTTTATTATTGTGCAGTTTTCATTTTAAAAACAGGACTGAGAAGTAAAGATACTTTCGAAAGGACATTCTCTGGGAAATAATATTCCTCGCCTACCCGCCATCACTGCAAGCCCTCCTACAACTGCTATGAGTTCTAAAGCGCTGGGAAGGCTTTGGCCTGTTGGTTTAGTGAGTAATATGTCGGGTTGCTACCCAGAGGACCCGGGAGTGCCATTTTTTTCTGTCTTTACAACACACACTCTCTCTCTTTTCACTTTTCAATAATTGATACCTTTTGCTTCCATTTGCATTGTTAACATTTCATATATTTCACTGATAGGGGTTAGAAAATCAAGTTAGACTTTTTTTTCCTTATACCCATTTTCGACGTGTTAGTACAGACTTCACTGACATAGGTTAAGTAAAGTCAGGTTAGATCTTTTTTTTCGTTACACGCGATTCACATCATCACATTTAACACGAGAAGCAATGCCACAATAACTTATTCCCAGTCATGGTCGTCGGATTGTTACTGCCCCGAGAACGTCGTCTTTTGAAGTATGCCGTCACCTTAAATGTCCAGAACATTATGAAAAAAAATTGTGTAATCTGTTACAGGAAGGTTGAGTCGTTTAAAACATACATACAGACAACCTGGACTATTTTACTTTGTCCCAGTAGGCAATTTCAGAGCATATATAATAATAATAATAATAATAAAAACACTTTTTAAAGACATGCTTTTCTTAGACAATTCGTACTAAAAGGTAAAAAATAATTTTGTTCATGCATTATTAAAAAAGAAAGCATGGGCCGCTCTCTCATGTACAGTCACTATTCTTCAATTTGCGCGCCCCATGCCTTTCTCTTTAATCATGCATGAACAAAATTATGTTTTACTTTTTAGTACCAATGATGTAAGAAAAGTAGGTATATTTTTAAAATGTGTTCTTTATTAATTTGTTGTCGAGTTACTTCAGTGTTCGAATACTTCTTCTAAAGCTAATGATTTGTGACCCAATCCTAAAGTGTTCTGCAACCCGTCAAACTCTTCGTCGGTGCAGGCTAGTCTTTATGGTCCGTATTGAAAAGAAAAATTAAAATATATAGAAATATGTGGAAGTAACCGTGGAATATTTTATTGTCACCCGACTTGAGTCGGGAAATGAGTTAAATCAACGTTGCAAGATTTGAGGACACACGAACCATTGCGAACTAAAGAATATAATGTAAAAAGAGAGTTGATGGTCGATTTCCCCGCAGATTTTCACCGTGAGGGATGTTATTTTCCATATGGTTGCCCTGGGTTATTTCGATCAGAAGATTAGGAAGCTAATACCACCATGCTTTGTGAAATTTGCCGCCAAAAGGTCCAATGGCTAAAGTGACAATTGAGAGCAAATCTTCCAGAGCATGATGTAGAGATTTGTTTTTCTTCTGATTGATATAACACCTTAAGGTTAATGTAAAGCAGCTATCTGCAACAAAAGATGGCAGCACTATCTCCTTATATGCCTAATGTATTTTGATCGTTGCACGAAATTTCAGTTCTGCTCCTACAAATTCAAACCTAAAGTATTCTAACTTTCAGGGAAGAAAGTTCATAACCAATTCAAGAGTTCGATCAGTACAGATTTTTTATTTTCGTTTTTCTTCATTGTTGAAATTGCTTGATTGTTCTTGTGAATATCAAAACCTATAACAATGAAGCTCTTTCAACAATGAACAAAAAGGAAAATTAAAGACGGCGTAGATCGAACTCTTGAATTGGTTATGAACTTTCTTCCGTGAAAGTTAGAACTCTGTAGGCTTGAATTTGTAGGAACAGCATTGAAGTTTCGTGCAACGATAAAAATACATTAGACATATACGGAGATAGTGCTGTAATCTTTTTGTAGATTATTGCTTTACATTAACCTTAATCGAGATACCCATGGTCTACCATATTTGAGATTGACGTACAAGGGAGACAATCGAAAAGACGCGCCGAAAGCAGAAATCTTCAAGCTTTGTCGAAAGCGAACACAACGCTGTAGAACATATGCAAGATTTAGGTGCTGTACTGTAGGACCCATGCCAGTAGCCACATACAAGTTTGTTGCAGATGCGGCCAGCAGTATGGGAGTACTTTGAAATATTTTTTATTAGTGTTGGCAACACTGACTTTGACAACTGCGGTACCCGGAGCACTTCTATGACATATTTCAGTAGCTAAATACGAAGTTTGGTGCAGATAAAACCATCAATATGGAAGTAATTTGAAATTGTATATATATCTAGCCCGAGCTAATTTCTACTTATGTACTAAAAAGGGTTTGGATCCGTTCAGTGTTTTAGACGTGATGGGGACGCATTCAAACTATTTTGTGCTGTGCAGTTCCGAGTTCTGTAGACCTCGGAGAGTGGTTTTGGCTAGCGCGTGGGGTGAAGTGAGAAGTGCACAACCAATCAGCGAGAACTCGCGCTTTCACTACCTACCTCGCATTGGCTATTAAAAGTGTCTTCCCACTTATGATCACGCTACGACTCCTCCCTCGTGGCTACAGAGCTCTGAACTAGACAATACACTTGTATTATTTAGATTAGTTTAATCGTGAAAATACCGTACAACAAACTTTGGACGCGTTGTTGTTTTATTTTTTGAAAAATAACTTTTTTCTGATGTGAATAACCACCTCCTAAAGAACAGGCACTGTATGAAATACATATTCAACAAACAATTCTGCCATCCCATCCTTTTTGATGTTGATTATGTACGTAATTTCAGACAATTTTAAGTTTCATTTGAGTTTATCGTTATATTTCCGGCAGTAAAAGGAATGAAAATAATTCAAGCTTCGTTCTTTACAGTAGTATCCTGTATCAAGATAATCAGCACTCTTGTTACATTGTAGTAACGGTGTTATTCAGCTGTGTAGTTACTAGATTATATAACTTCCGCATTTACCCCGTCACAACAATATCTCGTGAAGCATTGTACTATCAATGTGCGATGCTACTATCTTTTTGTGTAAGATTCAGAGATAGAGAATGTTACATTTTCTATCTCGAATTCAACAGGGATAGACACTTTATTATTTTATACTTCATGAAATTAGAAAATAAATTTAACTAAATTCGGCGCCGGATTCTTTTAAATAAACATGCAGTCAGTCAAGATGCATCCGGGATGGCTCAAGTCAGTATCTGACTTGTACATTTTCCAGACAAGGGAGACATTTTTTCTCAGAACGTAGAAAACCGTATTTTATATCCGTTCATGTCCCAAGCTTGATTGGTAAACAGAGCCAGAGAAGATTTTCGCAGAGAAGAGGTGGGTGGGTGGGGATCCAAACCGTCCCCCGCTTCAAATTGAACACTGGTTCAAGGTTTATCGATAGAGTCATAACTTTCGTGTGTTATTATTCTTGCAGTGATAAGATTTTTGTGTATTTAAAGATTATTTTTTTTTAAGACAAGAAAGAACATTTTCCCCCCTCTTCGACAATGAAGTATGTGGTATTTTTTATTTATTTATTTTTACTTTCTGGTTCACGAAATCCAGAATTCGAAGGGAGAATATTTCCTAGTAATCTCCATTTATTTTAAACATTCACATCACATGATCTAGTGTACTTTTTATATGTAAACATTCGTGTCGACATAAATTGAAATTTTATCATCTCAGGGTCAAGAAGGAATAATAAAAAAAAGGACACGAAACTATCGTATTACCGGGTGCACAATACCTTTTAATTTGGAACTTCATTAGTAATGCGTTTTGTTTAATTGCCATTAAAATTTGTTGAACAGAAATATAGCTTAAGCAAATGACAGTCCTAAGACCCCTACTTTAGAAAAATACAGGAGTAGCCTTTGTATAATTTGTTGCGTTAAAATTCCTCTGTTTGACATTAATGAATAAAACCTTTAATTACTATTGATTATTGAGAAACCCAATCCCCCCAGGGTCCAGTTAATACGGTCACTGACCGGATAAGCGATACAGCTCACACTGTATCCAGTGTTTATGAATGTTGGAACATCAATGTAAGCGTAGTTTTTCGTGGATACGTGTACAATGAAATTATGTAATCCTTAATGTTGACTGTCTGAACTTAGCAATTCTCATGTACAAAGTTTTATTTGCCTTTCCAGATAGTCGTTTGTGTTTGCAACAGCATTAAAAAGGAATAAAGGAGAGTTTATAGTCTACAAGGACAAAATCATTTTACACTAACGACGCAAAAAAAATGTTGGTGTCAGGGTAAGAATCATGTCCTATTTGAGCCATATACGAAATCGCGAATGTAGTACAAGGTATATAGAAAATAAAACTTTCGACTTATATAATGAATTTACTGTCTGCAAGTTGGTAGTGGGGAGTTCTTGTGAATTTCAAGGCTGTAAGCTACGTCGGATTAGCACAAGAAAGTATCGGACATTATGACTTGAGTTTTTCAATGTTTTTTCTTCAGTTCACCTGACGAGTGTAGTACCTACGTTGTTACCCTCAGAGTGGTAATGGATTTACGTCGTTTGTACCCAGTAATGCAAACAAATAGAGACAAAACTACGGATTTAGAAAGCCACTTGCTGTATATTAATAATGTTATTCAGGATTTTCTCATCAGAGTGTAAGTTTGGACTTTAGAAAATGTAGCACTGTTATGTTAGTCGCTCCTTCTTTGAATGCAGTTTATATTTAGAGGGTAATGAAATTCTGGTGATTAGAGGGTGATTTTAATTTATTTCATCATTCTTTGGGATGCAGGTGCATCCCATGTTACTCATCGAGGGTTAATGGAAAGAGCCAGGTACGTATCCAGAATTTGGTTTTGGGAGGGTCCATGGGCTTCCGGGAAGGGGTGTCAAACCTATATCTGGGCATGAAATCTGTATACAGATCATTACGCCTAAATTTATATTATTTTTGACTCTAACTCTGAATTGGAGGGGGGGAGCGGACCCTCCCCGTAAGTACGTCCCTGCCTACAGCCAGATTGCCAACAGGTAAAGGTTTCGGTGACTGCATTTGTTCACTGTGTTGATAGAAATAAAGACAAGTAAATATGAAAGTATACCCGTATACATTCACTGTTCCCCCATTACCTATCGCCACCCGTTACTACGCTACAGAAAGAGATAAAGCGCCTTGTTAAGGCAGAATAATATATTATGCATTAAATAATTTTATTTTTTGTACAGACTATTTGTTGCCCAAACTTTATGATACAAGTTCCTTGCTGCATGTCTTGCTAATCCCGTACTTGACTTGTTGCGCAGGTGACGAGGAGCCAGACTAGTTTTCAAAGGTAATGTACGAACTTCTTGACTTCGATCGTATCTCTAAACGGGCCGAGTAATATCCAGAAATGACTTTTGCAGACTTGGGAGCCTCTTTGGTGAAATACGAAGTTGAAGTGGACCTCGTTGTTTTGACAGAAGAAAATGTTTTCCAGTGATGAAACTCCATACACTTCAAAGCGAAGAGAGCTTTTCCATTAGTACGAGAGTGATCGATATGATGGTGTTCACCAATTTTCATTCCCAGAGGCTCTATTCTATCAACACTACTCTCCCATCTTCAATGCAGACAGACAAGCGAAGCACTCATGCCGGTTAGAGAAGAAAGCAAAAAATCGCTTTCACCCAGAAAATTCATGTGCCATTTGCGCCACATTGCAGCCAGCCTGTCAAGTTGCACAGATCGCCACTAAAGAGAAAGACCTGAATGAAAATTTAAGGAAGTTGGTATAAAATGCAACTTCAGTGAGTTTTCTTCTAATATTATATAAATTGTTCTCTCAACGAAGGTTTGCCCATTACTCTCTTTGTAGGGCTACCATATTTTTGAAAAGTCAACCCCGGACATTTTAAGCATATCCATAAACATCGGTACTAGAACCGAACATCAGACAAATTTCTGCACTACTTCTGGCTGACTGCTTCAAAATTTGCTCTACAGTCATACAAAAGTACTATTTTTGGTTTCGAAAAACAGAGAAAGCCAATAATAATAATACGTTTTATTGTTATTAGGGTTCGGATTTTTATAACAAAAACTTCTATAATATGCATGCATTTATGCCCTTAAAATTAGCAAAATATGACCAATAGGATATACCGTATTTGCCGGCGTATAAGACGCACCCTCTTTTTTGAGGACGATTTTCGGGGGGAAAAAAGGGCGTCTTATACGCCGGCAAATACGGTATGTAAAATTTAAAACGACTGACATTTAAAAACTATCAAACACAATTATACTACCAATACTATCGGGTTTCCAGGGAGGAACAAAACAGCTAACAATAAGGAATGAACAACAATAGCCTATCAATCTTTAAGCCGATGGCGGACAACAACGAAAAGAACGATCTGAAAACAATTTCATTGCTTATTTTTGAATACACGTCCAGGATTGGTTGTTTTCCAAACAAGTTAGAAAAAACAGACTGAAAAAGGAAATAACTTTACGGAAACAAGTCGGGAATTTCTTTTTACACATTGGAAGTAGTGTGCTGAACAAGAAAATATGCTTTTATTCCATTTTGGGGGACCATAGTATGCCCTAAACCGATAATATAGTAGCACTATACAAGCTGTTAAACGCATGCGAATGTTTTAATGTAGGCCTTAGAAGGATTCATCTCATGTATGTATGTCCTTATTTCTAAGCAAAGCGTGCATATTAACGCTGAAGATCAGTCCCGCCACTTTGGTATGACCTTTCCATTGATTTACATGGGGATCGTTTTACTCGTCTTGTGTCTCTCAGAAGTAGAATATTCAAGTTCTGCTTTCACGAAATTTGCCTTGGTGCTTATTTCGATTTGGATAATTTTGAATGTTATTTATGGGCTTTAGGCATCTGATGCTCAGGCCGGGATAGGGGAGGGGAAAGGATTCGAGAAGTTCGGCCAGGGCCTATGTGACAGGTGCCATCCCGGCATTTGCCTGGTGTGACAAGAAAAACCGTGAGATAACCTCAGTCAGGATGATCGGCCGCTGGGATCGAACCTACGACCACCCGATTGCTACGCCAACGCTCTACCACTGAGCTACGGCGGCTCGATGACTCTTGTAGAGTTTTTGTTTGTAAAGTTTCTTCAAATATATGAGTATAATGTATTATTGATAGTTTGCCATTTAAATCACTATGTCAACGGGAAATTATACTGTTCGAGTGTAAAATATTGTATTTCTATGAAACAGCATGAAGCAAAGAAAGCACGACGAAACACTAGGCGAAAGCAAAAGTTAAAAATTACGCTCCTGAGAGACATAAGATCTCATGTAAATCAATGGAAAGATCATATCAAAATGGCGTCGGTGATCTACACCGTTAAGACATCACAAGTTGAGTACAGAGCGATCGAATAGACACCCTCAAAATAGAGGCAAAAATGTGAAATAATCGACAAACTTTCGCCACGCTACGAATATCCAATGAATGATAACAGTGTAGCCTGAGCAGACAGTTATTGAATACCAGTGTTGCCTGTTTCAATAATTTTTCTCTGCTGGCATAGTCACTAAAACTCTTGGTCGTTATTGGTTGAACCTTGTATTTTATACAACTAATATTCGTTGCCTTGCCCCTCGTGTCTTTGTTTTTTTGTTTTATTTGATTGTCGTGAAATACATATAATATAAACTGATCGTTTCGTTTGTTCCTTATCAGTGCGGAATTGTAACTGTTTAGCGTATGTGCGTGTGCACTACGTATTATTAGCAGCAAAGATCGAAGTAACGCGGAAGAAATGCACCGCAGTAATAGAGAGTGGTTTGCATGACATTCTTACCAAGTGTGGGTGGAAAATGTGAGATGGTTGTGATAATATATTGTTTAATGCTGTTTGTTTGTTTTCTCCAGTCGGAAGTTTTCTTTACCGCATGTTTGCTGAAAATGCTGATAATACGGACGGATTTATTCAATTCCTGTGTAACATGTATGTTACTTATATTAGATTCGTTTCTAGTGGAGTGGAAGTTTAGCTTCGTCACGTATTTTTATTAGAAAACTTAAGATGTTAGATTACAACGCTAAGATAGTCTTTACAACGGAGAATCTGGAGGAACTCTTTCTCCCGTAGAGTGATGCTATGTTAAGTGGATTTGTTGCCCGCATCAGGAAAGCAGAAAAAAAAACTTGACTTGGATAGACGCAGTGTGGGAAATTGCAGATTTCTTATTGGTGAGACAAAAGATTCTGGTAAGAATTAGCAGAACATATTTGCCTAATTGAACTGAGGAAAACCCTAGAAAGCCTCAATCAGTGAAGCCAGCAGAGCTTGAACCTGCATATCTTTCCAGTACTGTCCCGAAGTCCACGCCCGTAGCCAGTTGACCACGTGGGCTAGTACGTAGGCCGAAGTAGTAGAGGCAACGCATTTTCATAAAATCTCTGGGTCGGGCTGCTAGTTGAAGTCAGCGAGCCTATGATAGAGAGGGAAACAGAGGGAGGAGAAAGATGCGCGCAAGTTTGTGCGCTGTAGTCATTCAGTGTCGTCTGCTGTGAAGGCGAACACCTGGCGCGGTGGTTCTAAACTTGTCCTCCATGGTTCCTCATCCTCACACCAGCTTCCTCTGGTGCCAGCCTAATGTTGTTTCGAGTGGGTGAAGCGAATGCTCATACCGTCTGCTACTCACTCCCCCCGCAGTGTTGTTGTTGTGCCACGTGATAGAAGTAGATTCGCAACCAAGTTGTGCATAACGCGCTCTCAGAGACTTTCCGAAATTGCGCTGGCTCTACCTGGGATCTCATAGCAAATGTTTACTAATCGAAAATCAATGTACGAAAACTACGCTTTTCGAAGACATCGGTAATTATCCTTGCAAGGTACATTTTAACACAAGTATTTGTGATTATGTTCACATCAGACATCATGTAAGTAGTAGTCTTTGAACTACGAAATGCCCGTACTTCCTTGTTTGTTCTGCTTTCTCTTTACGCTAGGGTTCCTAGAATGTTTTCTTTAGGAAAGGGGACATTTCCAAACTTTTTCTGTAAAAAGTCGGAACATTTCCAAACTTTTTCTGTAAAAAGTCGAAACATTTCGTTAAAAAAAAAGACTTATTAAAAATTAGCAAAAAAAAAAAAAACAAAAAAAAACACCCTATTTCATATTATATTGCACTTGAAATAAATCTCACGTGGATTACAGCGTCTGGCCGAGCACCATGTGAAAAGCAAAATTTCGAGGAACATGAATGACTGTCCGGATTCCCATCTACTCCTTTGATGAAGGGAAATTATCTTCTAATATTAGCATTTTTTTTTTCTGGACTTAGGTTTCAGCATACTGCGGCTGAAAAATGATCAGTTTATACTACAACCATTAATGCCTCGGATTCCACAATCTCAAGCAACTGTTGTTGTGTAATACAAAGGGAGCCCAAAACGTTTTGCACAATGGGTCATAACTTTTTAAATAGTAGTACTAGGACCACGAAATTTTGCGTGCATGTAGGCCCTACTTGTGCCCTTTATGTATATACACATGTTACTCAATGTATCCTCCATCTGCTGTGACACATTTAGCCCATCGTTCTTTCCACGCCGTAAATACACTATTATACACCACTGTTTCACACACGCAATCAGTTCTTCGTCACTAGTAAACAGCCTACCACGAAGGTGGGGCTTCAGACGACCAATCAAAAAGAAATTGGGTGGGGCCACGTCCGGACTATACGGAGATTGAGGCACCACTTCCCATCCCACACTTATGATTTTCAGCTGTGTGTGATTGGCAGAGTGGGATCTCGCATTATCTTGCTGCAGTTTTATGACTTTATTTTGGAGCTCGTGTTTTTGTCTTTAGAGCACGTCGCAGCTTTGACAAAATAATACCGCTCCTTTTTAATTGTTGCACCACGTTCCAAAATGTCGATCAAGATTACTCCACGGTGATCCCAGAAGAATATGCCCATTAATTTATCTACTAATCAGGCGAGTCTTGTTTTTTTCTTCCTGGAGAACCGGGATAACGCCATTTCATAGACTGCGTTTTACTCTCAGGATCCATATGAAACAACAAAGTTTCATCCTCTGTGGTCACACCAGCAAAGCATTGTGGAGAGTCACCACTGAACGTGTTGTGGAGCTCGACACAAATTTCCTTCCTGTTTCTGATTTCTGTTCCCTTGTGACCAAAGTGCGTTTACGGCGTGGAAAGAACGATGGGCTAAATGAGTCACAGCGGATGGAGGATATACTTTGAGTAGCATGCGTATGTACACAAAGGATACAAGTACACGCACAAAAAATTTAATGGTCCTAGTTCTACTATTAAAGTTATGGCCCAATTTTGCAATTGAGCGCCCTTTATAAAGATCTACTAGATGCAACCCAAAATACAGAAATTTCGAGCTTGCCCGTCCACCATCTTTGTTGATATGAGTTTCTTGTTAAGTGCCATATTGACACTAAATTCTTTGTCCTTGTTAATCTGTAAGTCAATATAGTTTCATATACATTGTATTGAAATGACTTCTGAAATTGAAGAAAACATAAAAAACGGGACATTTGGGAAAAAGTCGGGACACCGGGACATTTTATTTTTTTAAAAAAAAACGGGCCGAATCGGAATCCTAGTTTACGCCAGTAGATGTGCTTTATTGGCACCGAATTCTTGTCCAGCTGCTCGATTTCCGATTTGTTACGTACAACAGCAAGAGGATTATGGCGGAGGGGAGCAGTTTGGGTGTTTTTCGACTTAAATTTCTAAATAAATAAATAAAATCAGCTAAAAGTATGCATGTTACTGAATATAAGCTGATGATCTTAGCACAAAAGTAGGCCTATATATGTTTCATTACGAAAACGAAATATGTATTGAGTTTCTAATATTAATAATGCACATAAACAATTTTTAAATGATGGCGGGGTATTGTGGATACGTGGTAGTGCTGTGTGTTTATAAACGCTTATCATAATTAAATTGCTTTGTGCGTCTAGCCCCAACACAACTTTCATGGTACCATGTCTTGCACAGTTGACAGCAAATCCAGTCTCTCTTCTTTTCAGTGAAAACTACTAATTACATTCCCTGTTGTTGCATGTCTATTTGAAGGAGATCCCTTTAAGGAGAGGAACATATCCAAGTAACCCCATTTGTCAGATGTCAGTTCCAATCCCTCTCATTACGTTCGAAAGCATACTAAATATCATGACAAACATACTTGAGAGCAGTAATTACTCAGTTAGAAACTGGTGTTGAAAACCCAAATGTTATATAGGCCTAAGCATAAAAATAAACCCAAATATCTATCCAACTTAGTAGCTTCCGATATGTTTCCTCGAAAACGTAATCAGTTCTGTAGGAGACTCTCAGGCTCAATGCATTCTCCAACTACTGTCGTAGTCGTAGTAGCACCAGAACTGTCCAGTTTGCGTGAGGATGAAAATGCTATAAAAATCCAATAGTCCAATATTATTTCTTGTCATCTCACAAACTTAATTAGTCCCACTTACTGCAGCCTAAGGAGTCTACTGGATCACCACAGTTTATAACCACTCTCACCCTTCTCGCTCATAACTGCAAGTAGGTGCAAGGTATCCAGCGGTCTGGAAAATCGAAAAAAAAAAAAACTGAAAAAATCAGGAAATTGAGTTGATCAGCGGAAGGTCACGGAAAAACCAGGAAATTTTCTTTAAATCAGAAAAGTTAGGGGATTTTAAGATTTCTGTTTGTTCTGCCCATATTGTGCTCATGGAGCGGAGCACCATGTTTGCAAGAATTTGTGTTGAAGCTGCTGTGTTCGTCACCACTTAATTTTAACCCAACCAAAGCTGTTTCATACGTTGACATTATTATTGAGCGGGGAAGGTAAAATTAGCGTATTTTTTCCTTTAAATGAGGGTGTCAGCGACAATCTGTTTTTTTTTTTTTTTCGCTGGAGACACTGCATACCGTCATTATATACAAAGAAATGACGAACAAGGCCCTTCCAAAATGACTCTTTGTTGGCTGACTGAGGTCCTGAGGTCCTGCTGCCTGCACTAAATGACATCAGTGTGAAAAAGTCTTGTATTTTCTATACAATAAATACTCGTACAATATATAATTTTTGATGTATCTTACGGAAGGAAAGAGCGCGAGAAATATGCGATAGCGAAGAAAATACACGGAAATACAATACTTCCTGACTTAATCTCATCTGCTCACTTCCATTCGATTCTGCCTTGTAATTGAAAAGACGCGAAGCTCTGTTGACGCAAATTATGTTCAAAGCCTGATTAAATAAAGTCCCCACGCTTTTTCCTCAGTCTCAACAGGTGATCATCATGGTAGCATTCGGAATAGAGGTCATTGGTAATAAGGCTTCAGAGTTCTGGTTGAAGAAGTGTGCTCGTTGGGGGATAACATCCCTCAGAGTTGTTCATAGAATAGAGATATTTATTCTTAACGAACCTTTACGAAATCTTAGGAATTAAATACCGTAGTTACAATAAGGGAATAAAACTAATACCACCTGTTTTGTGGAAAAACTTTTTATCATTCTCTTGTAGAAACGTGCTTTCAGAAATGATGCAGCTGGTAAGCTAAATAGGAAATAGAGCTCTGTTTGGATGACAGATATGGATCTCGTACATGGGTGGGGCTGTTGTAAAATGCTTATTAAATTTTACTTACTCGTTAGTGATGAATGAAGACATTTTTGCGTGTACAGTGAGATAGACTGTGAAAGAGAAGTACAATAAACGAGTTGCTTGCAATAAGTCAACTTTTGATCGCTTCTTGTGTACTGGATGGCCCAAAAGTTACTTTGCCCATAGATTGTTAAGTATTGACTGAATTACTGTCCTAATAACAAGTTTAGTGCACAAGTTTATAAGTACAGTACAGCGTCACAAAATGATATAGTGTACTAAATGTTAAACGTGTCGTCCGTTCTCAAACAAAGGTTCGCTTTGAAGCCGAGTGACAATTTTTTTATTGTCTTTACGCTCAGACTCTGCGGTAATTCTGTTCTTCAGCTCATTAACATTTTTTTATAAGCATTGTTCTTCACGTTTCCCCGAACTGCAAAGTCTGGTGACCTTGGAGGTCACTCAACACTGCCCCTTCTCCCAATCCATGCGTGAAAATGTTTAATCAAAGATTTCCTGAACATCGTTCCCACAGTGGGGAGGTGCACCGTCTTGCGTCGAGACTATTCTGTTGAAACTACCCCAGACTTCTGAACTCAGGTAGAATGCGTCTTTCAAAATTGCGATGTAATTTTCTTGTCAGAAACTGTAAAAATTAATGTCAATATGAATGACAACATGCATGTGTATATTTCGGTAAGGTGACTTTTGGGCCACCCTATACATTTAAAATCAACAAGCAAAATAATGGTTTTATGCTCAAAATCAAAGCGGTCCCGTTTAATATTCGTTGTTCCGTTAAAAGCTATAAAAGACAATGCATGGAGCAGTAGGAATTACTTACTTTTTCATAGAAAATGCTAACCAAAATGTAAAGGACCTACCAGTTACAAGGTTATAAATTTCGCTGAACTGAAATCAGTTTCGACCTGCTTCATTGCGGCCATAGTGTCAATTCTTGCTATGGAGAAAAAGCTGACTTACTGAACTCGCAAGTTCATCGCTGCAGTGACAGGTGTTCGCTGTTGGATTCCATTCTGGGCAAGATCAAGCCAATTTTCCTCACAAACGTCTACCACTCGAAGATCCCTTCTAATATTGTCACCCCCCAATGATGTCTCGGTCTTCCCAACTCCTTTTTCCCCCTCCCGCTTACCGTCTAAGCCGTCATGATTTCATTATTCTTTTAATGTCGGTGAATCGTACAGTCTGTGGAGTTGTTCGTTATGCATTCTCCGGTCATTTCGTCTCAACTTTCGTAGCCGTAAAGTATTACCGGCAGAATAACTGTTCTGCATATTTTCAGTTTCAGCTTTCTTGATATGGAGAAAGCTAAGCAAATGAAAAGTACCTGTCCTATGTAGATTCAAAATTGTAGTTTTCTCTATTCTTTTAGACCATAAGGAATCCAACGCTATATGGTTCCTCTCTGTGACTAACAATTACTGAGATTTGGAGAGTGAGGAGTTTACAGACCTTGTCAATCGTATTGATATAGAAGGAATGTACTTTGAATAATACCTAACATAAGTAGTATTTAGATATGTTGTTTCCTTGTTATTTGATGACAACTGTCTCATTATTTAGTTGTACTGTTTATGATATTGGAGCAGGACAACCGATCACTATCTTCGCGCGGGCTCTTTACTTTCGCTTGTGTACTAATGTGGTGGGCAATCCCGAAAACGCCCAGCGCGACCTCTCGCTTGTAAAGAAGGAACGCGATCTCTCCCAGGTTAAGAACTAAAATGTGAATTTCGGAATTCTTAACGTCCCCGGACGTGACTTTTTTTCCAATATATCAAAGCATGAGAAATATTAGAGAGGAGGGTAAATAAGACCGACAAGCGGTTGATTTCCAGTTGCTACTTTGGCGTTTTTCGTAGCGTGTCGGAAATCTGATCCAGCGGTCCCGGGATCGAGTCGTGCGTGGAATCCTATATATATATAAAGAAAAATAACTATTTTTTATGTGTATACGCATTAGGAAATTTAAGAAAAAAAGTGACCAAGGCTACAGCTCGGTGTGCAAGGGAGGCACGGTGCGTCCGAAGTGAGCTCGGCGGCGGGAGCCGGGGGCGCGGGGTGGCACAGGCCCCGGTTAACGGTGAGCACACGCAAAAGTGCTGTTAACATTATATTCCACCTGTAAATTATCCCTGTGCAGAGGTTCGCATTTGGAGCACACCGTCTTATGCGCATTCATTGGCCAATCAAAACGAAGGAATTCAAAAACTAGGCTGGAAAACAAATACGCGTCCCGGACATGCTTTAATGTTTGCCTGGACATGAGAGAATATTCTTGGCCAGTCTAGATCATTCTGAGACAGTTGACGGTCCTAGACTGGTAACTACGGTCGTAAAGTAAAAATAAATAAATAAAGGTGGGTGGGAATGTGGTGACATCTGTTACAGTATTGCCATCTTCCACTATTTACTCGAAAACTATGCTCGTAAAAAAGAATAAAAATGGAAGGAGTATTTTTTTTTTCTTATACTTTGCTAAGAAATTCCGTGGGAGTAAATAAGTATATTCTGTTTTTTTGTTCTAAACCACTTTTTACTTAAAGCAAGGTTCGGGTTTTGGGTTTTCTTTCAATATCTAAAAATACAATAGGAAAAAGAGTTACATTCAAATATAAATGAATCCAATTAAACCAAAGTTTAAGAGGAACTAAAACTGACTGTCAAAAGAAGAAAAAAAAACCTGAGGTTTCAAATCAATTTTTGAAAATAAACACATTTGCATGCTTCAAAAAACTGAAAACTCTGGATCATGTACAGCTATGGACAAAAGTATTGATGTGTTGTGTAGACGAACTTACTCCCTAGTTTGAGGGAGCGATATCGGCGTGTGGGGCTTTCCCCTGGCTCTCTCTCCGACTCGAGGAACTAGTCCTGCCAGGGTTTGAGAATAAATCTTGAATAGTGATGTCCCTCGACGATCACTTCGCTCCAAAAGGGGTATGTCCTTGGATTGACACAAGGACGGCACAAACCAATAATATTTCTTGTAGCAGAGTGATTTCGGGCACCAGTCAATCAATATATATATATATATACACAACTTTCTACCCCTGTGGAGTTTGCTTCTCCCCACACCACAACTTAAATATAAATCAACCTAACGTCCAGCTAAGCAACTTCGTAGTAAGGTTCGAATGAAAAGCACATAACTAAATCGGGTTCTCCGGATTTTTGAGAGAATAATTAAGGCTGCAAAAAATAACACAATAACAAAAAATATATCTTGCACTGGAGCATAAAAAATCTTAGAGGTCTTAGGCAGGCTTGCTACACAGAAATCAAATTCTCTTTTCCAAGTAGAAGAAATGTATTTATTTTCGTGCTAATTTCGTATTTTTCTTCCTCTCTAACAAGTCATCGACAGCTCTAATGGAGAAGAAATTGGTCTCTATTGGATAAACTTGCTGTATAATCTTTATGAAAAATCTCCCCCAATAGAAAATGCTAAAACGCGAGAGTTCGACGCTAGGACGAACAGTCCTATTTTCATATCGGGCTATCCTGGGACCCAGAGTTCCACAGGCAATATCAAAAAGAGGTCAGAGACCCCTGTAATCTTTAGGAGATTCTAAACCAAGACCGAGCAGGCCTCAGTCGCCTAATCCTGGACTCTATAAAAAAAATATAACGCTTGGAATCTGGTACCGTTTCAGCCTACTCGTACTAAAAGAAAAAAAAAGTTGCTTTGGCCCATCTACCGCCGAAAGCCTACTGTTAGCAGGAGCAGAACTGAAGAGGTACAATCAGATTCATAGCAAAAAACTTGATGGCCACAAAAAACAGGCTCAAATCTAGCTAAACTCAAAAAAAAAACTTCTTATTAATGATCTCTTTTAAGCAATTTGAAATTCTTTTCAGCTAAAGAAAAATAATACGTTGAGTTCTCTAATAATCTTGCTTTCTACTTCTTTGTCTTGAGAAAACTTTGTCTTGGTTTCAGGGAGTGACTTATCTTACTTACACCCTTGATATCGGACGAACAGTCAGATATCAGCAAAAACAACAAAGGCCAGTGGGTGGATTTGGAATGTACAATAGCACTGAAAGACCGAATAAGCCTCCAGTACTCCCTTTCCTGAAATATATTTCTAGACAAAGGAATTATTCTCGAGTTTTCAATTAAAATATCGCATGACTTTCGTTAGAATATAGTTAATAATTAATTATCCTCTCCTCTTTTTCTTTTGTTTCACGTGGGAAATTTATCTGGACATTAGGGAGTGAGAAGCAGTTAACATGACACCCAGGATAAAGGACGAGTAGTCCAGTATCAACAAAAATTTAATGACATTGGGTGGGTTTAGTCAAATCAATAGCACTGAAGTGACCGGATAGGCCCCCAGTACTCCCTTCCCTGAATTACCGGACCAGATACAATATTCATCATCGATTCGCATTTGTGAATTCATGAGAGAAAGAAATAAATGAAATTTACGCAAATACATCCATAGTTATGAAAAAAATTATTAATATCGATCTCGATCTTCCCGAAGTTTGAACAAAAAATTGTATTAAAAAGTTAAGCCGCAATTCAATAGTTGTTGAAATTGGGGTCGTCGCGCTTATTTTCGGGGAATAAAAACTTTCGAACTTGTGAGCCCTTCCAAAAGCTTAAATTATACATCTCAGTACTCATTTATATCTACCCAGACCGCTAGCTGTACTGAAGACATCTCTCGCTCCTGGCTCATCTGGAGGCTTCCAGAGTGATTCCCTCTCAGGGCCGCGACATGGAAGTGATCTGCTCCAAGTTCAATAATCAGAGACGACGGACTGACTGACCGACCACGTTCGACTGACTGTTAGACTGACCACCGTGGGAACTCACGATGCGTATATATATGAGCGTCGATTTCTCCCATTCCTGGCTCTCAACAAAGACCCTGCTTGGTCAATTTTTCGCCGGACGTAATGGGTAAAGAGGAGAGGAACTAAAAGTCTTTCCGACAGCAAAAAAAAACTGAACATGGAAGATGAGGGAACGCAACAATACCAACAGCGACGACTGTCTTCTTTACTTGGACTTTCTCTTAAGCAAAAAAAAAAGAAAGAAAGAAAGAATATATGTGCTGGAAAAAAAAACTCCCAGCAAGAGTTCCTCTAGAGCTGAAATGTACAGTGATAGAAACTGCATACATACATTCAGTTACATACATAGATATCAAAAAAGGTTACATATCCTTAATCTAAATACATGATCTTATTTCCTAATTACCTGAATTCTTAATGCTTATTACCTAAGTACCTGGCCAGGTTTTTCTCATTCTATATATATACAGATGAAATTTACATACATAATGTTCAAAAATAAATATCACAATTCATAATTTGAATAATTAATAATTACAAAAAAATTACGAGTTCTGGAGTATTTACTTCAGAACAGATGCATGTCTATTAGTAACTTTTCGTATTACAAAAATAAATATATTGAAATATTGTATATATTTGTAAACTTACAGAGATACATATCCACGATAACATGATGTATTTTTGTGGAAAATGTTGTCCCCATATTTAGGTAAATAAAGGTCATATGTAAAAAAGAAGTATCACATTTCGTTGGCAAAAAAATTGTCCAAAAATTTACACCAGGCAAATGCCGGGATGGCACCTTCAACACAGGCCAGAGCCCTAGATGCGTAGAGGCCATAAATAAAATAATAAAAAAAAAATTCACAAAGTTGTATAGTTCCTTCCACTGGCGTATTCTGGATTCATAGTCAAGGTAATAATATTTACATAGAGGGTACGTATGTCACACATAGTATTGATGATGATGATAGGTGTTCTGGCCTCCCTTTCATGTAAATTAATATTTGTACAGATTAAAATATTAAGCTCAGGCTGTGGCGGTAGCCTAGATAACCCACAGGATACGCTCCTGGTTCCTTCGTTTTATCCCGGAGAGGGATATTTTTGTAACCCAATGGGAATTATTAATACTAATTTTAATTTTCTTTCATAGAAGTTGCACACAGGAAGGGGTATCTCCGCAGACTTTAGAAATATCTGGTGTAGTAAAAAGTAATCCATTATTTTGCCAATAGATGGCTTCAGTGATCTGTAGCTCGCGTTGTATAAGTCCGATCGGGTTCAACGAGATGGCGTTCAAACGATGAGATTGTGTACTACAAACACTGTTCAGATAGTTGTGATGAGTTGACTCAGTGTTGTGTGAGCCCGCGTCAAAATGGACACTAGCAAAGAGAAAATACGCTATATTTTACAGTTTTTCTTCGATAAAGGTGAAAACGCAAGCCAGGCGGCTGCATATGTGAATAGTGTTTATGGTCCTGATACTGTAACAGCCAATCACGCGCAATTTTGGTTTCGTCGATTCCGTGCCGGTAATTTTGACGTCAAAGATGTACCACGCACTGGAAGGCCACGTGTCGAAAATGTCGATAAAATCATGGACATTGTCGCGTCCGACCGTCATGTAAGCACAGTTTCGATTGCCCAACATTGCACAAAAAACCGTGTGGAGCCATTTGCATAAGGCTGGATACAAAAAGGAGCTTGATGTATGGAAGCCACACGAGTTAACGCAAAAAAAAACTCATGGACCGAATTTCCATCTGCGAATCGCTGCTGAATCGCAACAAAAGCGACCCATTTCTGAAGCGGTTGGTGACTGGTGATGAAAAGTGGATCACTTACGACAACGTCACGCGAAAACGGTCGTGGTCGAAGCGCGGTGCGCCGGCGCAAACGGTACCCAAGCCAGGATTGACGGCCAGGAAGGTTTTGCTGTGTGTTTGGTGGGATTGGCAGGGAATTATCTACTATGAGCTGCTCCTCTACGGCCAAACCCTTAACTCGGAACTATACTGTCAACAATTGGACCGTCTGAAGGCAGCAATCGCCTAGAAGCGGCCAGCTTTGGCCAACAGGAGAGGCATTGTGTTCCACCAGGACAACGCCAGGCCACACACATCGATAGTGACTGGCCAGAAGCTCCGGGAGCTTGGTTGTGAGGTTCTTATGCATCCACCTTATAGTCCGGACCTTGCACCGAGTGATTACCATCTGTTCCTGTCCATGGCGAACACGTTTGCTGGTGCAAAATTCGCGTCAAGAGAGGCTTGTGAACATCGACTGTCTCAATTTTTTGCCAATAGGGACAAGGGCTTCTATGAGAGAGGCATCATGATATTACCTTCCAAATGGCAACACGTTATCGAACAAAACGGCGCATATGTGACCTAAATCGGATCATTCTAACTATGGTAAGTCAAGCCTTCAATGTCATGCAAAAATAATGGATTACTTTTTACTACACCATATATTATCCTATGCCTAAACGAAATGGAAGAGAAATTGTCTTCGAAAGAGGAGTTTCTTTATTCCAGTTCATTCCATTAAGAGGACCATGAAATAATAAAAAAAAGATTAATTTTCCAAATTAGAAATTGCTGTATGAAACACTTAGTACGAGTTATGTGAAAATCGTACGCTAACCGGTAGTTAATTGGCTTGCAACTACAGCAGGTGAAGGTCTGTCCATTTTTTTTTTTTCAAAAGTTACTGCTCCCCATCACGAGAAATGTCAGGAACTTCGAAAGAAGAAGGCATGTGACTCGCGTGATATCAATTCAAGTTTTTTTTGTTTTTTTTTTTTAACGCGAGGCCGCGTGATGTAATACTGTCGAGGGCAACCACCGCCCTGATAATGATCCATTGCGTTCACTGCTGTATTTTGAGAGATCGTTTTATTGTCCCTAGGAAACACGGAAACATTGTACATCATAAGTGCGTGGTAAATATTTTTTTCTTTTGTTGAAGTATGTGTTCCCCAGTTGATATCTATTTATTGTTGAAGCTACTATTTATGCGAACAAATAATGCATGACCTGAAAAGCATTCAACCTGGACACGAGCGACTTTTCGCTTTAAGCGACTTATTTAAAAAGAAAAAAATCTCAACGTTTTCATACATTTCTTGGGTAATTCGAATAGTATTACTTCAGCGATGGTAATCAAAGCTTTCGTTTTAAGCGAAATAAAGCTTTTTTTTTTTCATTTTATTTTTCTATTGTATTTCTACTTGGGTGGGTCCTTGGTTCGATCCCGGCTCATTTCATGTAGGCTTTTTGTGGTGGACAAATACCGTGTGATTGGGTTTTCTCGGGCTGCTTCCGTTTTCTCTCACTTTCTGAATTCCACCAGGTCTCCCATCGTCATGACTTGAATGTATTGGTTGCATTACTGCACTCTCTATTCTTCAATAAATTTACCTTTCTTTGGTTTATCGACATTTCACGGGCTGTACGTAGACTTTTGTGACTCACTGTATATTAATGAGTAATTTTACACGTAAAATTCAAGGCATCTTGCTAAGTTAAAAGTCATTTAAGTTTGTCGCATGTTTACATATACGGTTACGTATACAATTTTATAAATCATTTGGTGACGTTTAGTTTACAATCTGTCGCCATTTTTTGTTCTTATTTTCGCAGAAACGGGAAATCATATTAAATCAGTTGGGATTCCTATCTCTAGTTGACAGATCGAGGAGTGATTAAACTGCGAACAGTGATGGTTTTTACACCTAAAATGGTTTTGGAACGTTGAATAAAATACTAATACTTGAAGAACACTTGTATTCACAGTAGTTTTACATTTAATTTAAACGTTACAGAAACGCGATTCTGAATGCGAAGGCTGTACCAACTAAGCTTGGGCGGATGGGGTTTGTGCATAGATTTACAGTTGAACTCGTGTGTGTGTATCTTTAACGATTTTCTTGGAACAAAACGTTTTGTGTTTTTTTGTGCTGAACGAGCCTTAGGAAGCGATTTTATTTATTTATTATATTTTTTTCCGGACATTTGAAGGGTGTGAGGCAAAAACATGGTAACCCACAAATGTTTATTTTTTTAGTTATTCAGCACCTGATGGAAAGGAATCATACCGCGTCTTTTAATGTTGTCCGACTTCAAATTGTGGTCCAGAGATGGCAGCAATATTTACTTATGGTAAGCCTGTTGTAACATTTTGGGATTCATAAGATGGTAACCAACAATTAAGATGGCGGGAAACGAGAAGCAGTATACCAGTTTGCCACTAAAAAGGAAATGAATTTGTAAATTAAACATTTCTTACAGCGAGTTCAGTGAAAAGATTTATTCTTGAGTGACTTAGGTAGCGAATATTATCGTATAAATAATAAAACATGGTAACCCACACAGCAGCATGAAAAATAGAAATTCGTTATTTTGATTTGGTACAATTATTTTAAGCCTTTATGTATAGCTTTACGTGAAAAATCAGCTTTCAGCCAATGAAAATGACTTGTGCAGCAGTAAAAATCGAATTTCTTACAAGTTTAACATTGTGGGTTACCATGTTCTTGCCTCACACCCTTCATTTATTAACTTTTCGTAACTACGTTTTCGAAGTTTTTGGACCGATAATCACGAATTTCTGCAAATGTGTAGTGGTTGTGCTGGAGAAGATTAAAAAGGTTTTTGATTGGCCGTAGGTGGTGTGATTTCCAAGGTAACAGGAACAAAAACACATTGTCACATATCACAAAACAACGGCTAGATCGATTCCAACATTTAAGGAAAAATCAGTATTATGATGTCATATTTACATTTTGACCGCGTATCAACGCGATAAGGCCTCTTTCTTGTTGCGATTGTGCGGCTATTTTATCCTACGTTTTGCAGGAAGGCCTTTCTAGAAAAAGTAAAACGGGAAGATGATTAGTTGACATAGTTTTATAATTTGCAAATACAGCTTTCATTGTGGCATCTCTCTTTTATTGATTTGGATGTGACGTGTTGTAAGCTTAAAACAGTTGTATCAGGAATATTCAGGATATATCTAGACAGGAAGTGCTGCCAACATTGTGATAGAATCATATGTTATATAGTTCACTGAACATATGGGAGGAAATTGAACTTTGCTTTGATAAAAAAAAAAAAGAGGGAGAGAGACGAATATATCTGTTAACCAAATGTGGTAGAGGCAGATAGTCTTAATTAGATATTGCAAACACTTTTACGTAAAGCCGGTGAGTTTAGAATTTTTAGCGCAGATAAAAAAAAAAAAAGAAAATAACGTGGGGCGTCCATAATGTAAATATTTTCTTGTTACTGACAAAGGCGCCGATTTGTGTGTATTTTTGGCGCGGGGGGGGGGTCAGATATGTGTTTTGTTGCCAGATAAGGGTCTAAAAAGGCACATATGATGATCTTAATACAAAGTCAATTCAGATTTTGCCAAATATTGTATATTCAAAATACACACACACGTATATATATAATAATATTCATGTAATCATTATGAAGGTTTCCCCAGGTCCAGCTATTACAGAATTTAACTATGTTTGTATAACGTTAAAAAAAAATCACTGAAGCAAATTATATTCTAACTAATAAGAATAAAGTTTCTGCTGTTACTAGAAAATAAACTTTGGAAATAATAGAAACTAATGTTAATCTATGCAGAGGAATTACTCAGCTTTTCAAAATGTGGTTCTCTTTCTGTCCGGTCGGGACGGGCGTAGGCCATAGTGCTGTTACCGCCCATAAAATTCATTTTATCTTATCTTTCTGTCCGGCTCACCCTTCCGCTGTGCTGCTGCTTTATTGGACAAATATTGTTTTTGTTTTTTTCTTTTAATTCTCGATCTCGACGAGCATGGTTCAAGAAGCTTTTGTCTCACCTACAATGAGAAAAAGTTATTTGTGCAAGTTCAACAAAGAGGAAAAACAGACTGTCTCACACGCAAAACGTGGCCCATTTCGAAATTTCTTGCCCTTTTATGGTAATTTGGATGCTCTCGATAGAGTACTATAGAAATAACTAGTACTCGATACGCCTGTAAGGTAACAGGCAACGAAAGAGTGACAACTACGTAAATTCATCGCAAAAGAAAAGTATTTGGACAAACCCATACTACTTTCGAAACATATGTTTTAGGTATCCTTTTTGTGTACACGAGCACTCTGCGTGATGTATTGAAGCAATCCACAGCGTGTGAGGCATACAGAAGCAGCATGGGGAACAAAGTGAGTTGAACAACATTGGAATTAAAGTGAGTTGAACAACACTTTAATTTCAAACTACGTGCGGAAGGTAAAAGGTACTGAGACATAGCCAAGCTTGTTGGAAAGCCATGCTCTGCCGTTTGATACATCCTAAAGAAACATAAAACAGAACAATTAAATACTTGAAATGGAAAACCATGTAAGTGCACAAATCCAAAAATCGCGTTTTCGATGTTAATATGTTTGAATTGCCAAAAACCTAACAACATGGAAAAATCTAAAAATTTCCAGACCATTGCAAATATTTGAAAATCGCAACGGAAATGATGTAGTTATGTGTTTCAAGGAGGAGAAACTTTCCGTTTTCCTCTCCCCTGTAAAATTTAGTTTGTGGCACTTACATGGTTTTCCATTTCAAGTCCTCAATTATTGGCAATTCGTTATGGTCAATGACCTATATGAAAAAAAAAAACTATACTGGACTGACTGCAGCCATTGAAATTTTCATGAATGTGTGAAGCCAGGGAGCGGAGAGCACACTTAATCTTGTTTGTCCACTTCCAGTCTAAATCAATATGAACAAAATTTTCGGTTCTAACTCAGTTTTTTTTACGCTTAATAACGCTATGTGGCCCGTTTTTTTTTTATTTATGTCTTAATTCTGGCAAAAAAAATATGAAAATATTATGTGCAGTATTTTCTATTCTATGCAGAGTACGATATACTCTTACCTGAATAACCAAGGAATTAAGACTTAAATAAAAAAAATGGCCACACAGCGATAAGAAGCATATAAAACTGAGTTAGAACTGAAAATTTGGTCCACATTGGATTAGACTGGAAGTGGACAAACGAGTTTAAATATTTGCTCTGGCGTCTATCTTCAACATTAATTAATCACTCCAGTATCGTTTACGTAGAGTTCGATGGTTCTGGTCATCTAAGGGAACTAACTGCCCAGACTTCTTCATTCTGTGAACAAAACTCAAACTACTTCACTTGCCTAGGATATGCAAGCTAATATTACAGATGTGTAGATGTGGGGGAAAAAAGATTCAGAAGATGTGTAGCCAGAAACAAAACATACATATAAGAAGAAAGCAGAAAGGAGAGATTCTAATTTTCCAAGAAATGTCATGGATATCAGGTCGTGTGGCGAGAGAAGAATGCAGCTTTCAGTAAGCAGAACATTGCTTCAACTGGTAAAAATGTTGGAGGGTCTTTTTATGATTTGGGGTTGTGTAATTACTAATAGAGTGGACAGTATTCATGCCCCTGAATACACATCTTCTAAATCCCAATTTTTTCAATGAATTTTGGATTGTTTGTTGTGTAACAGTAACGCACATATCCTACGCGAGTGAAGTAGCCAAATCTTTAGCAGTAATTCTTTGAGTTTTATTCACAGAATGAAGAATGTAGTTTCATTCCGGGCAGTTAGTTTTCTTTGTTGGCCAGAACGGATTGTATTTCGCAATAATTGCTCTGTTTTATGTTTCTTTATGATGTATCGAACGGTAAAGCATGGCTTTCCAACAAACTTAGATTGCCTGACGCGGTGTGGATTGCTTTAATACACTACGTAGACAGATCGTGTACACAAAAGGATACTTAGAACATTTCTTTCGAGGGTAGTTAGTTTAGGGTTGTCCAAATACTTTTTTTTTTTTGCGATGAATTTACGTAGTCGTCACTCTTTCGTTGCCTGTTACCATACAGGTGTATCGAGTGGTAGTTAGTCTATCTAAGGCATCCAAATTATCATAAAAGGGCAAGAGATTTCGAAACGGTCCATATTTTACGCGTGATACACTCTGTTTTTCCTCTGTGTTGAACTTGTCCAAATACTTTTATTACCAGCTGTATATAGTTTCCCCTCCCCCCGATCGGTGACCTTGCTGACAACTCATTGATATGACTTTTTAAAAAAATAATCAGCAGTAAGGATACGATAGAATAAGGAATAAAACATACACACACACTAAAATGTTATCTGTATTGCTGTTGAGGGAGATAAGATTAAATTCCCCTCAATAACATTGCATAGGGAATACGTTTGGCAACATAACGCAGAGCATGTCAGCCGAGCTCGTGCTTGACACCAGTGCCCGCCAGTCGGCCTGTGGCGTCCCATGATTTTGCGTCTCACGTTTTATTGCTGCAGAAATTTCTGTTTAATTCCACAAATTTTACATATCCTGATAATCAAATTGGTTCTTCAATACGTCCAGCGTGTCCTAAGTTGCGAATTAAATTATTTTTCAATTGTAGCCCAATGTGTGGCCTAAAGTTACCGGAGAACTATGGGCTTCTTGGCGGGCGGAGATAATGTGAATCAAGCTAACTCAAGCCGACAAGTGCTGCGTGGGTTTGCTTAACGATTTCCTGTATATAACAGGGGGAAATGATGTAGGCACTAGGCAGACGAATAAATGGAGACTCCTGCACCATAGTTGGATCGTGGTCAAAAGCATGTAGATGTACTATCTGTTTTACGTTTACATAGTATACAGCAGCGTTCAGAGCAAACTGTGGTCCGCGGACCACAGATGGTCCTCGAGGCTTGCCGTTTGACAGGCGCTGGGTGATTTCTTGAACCTACCAACTAATAAAACTGGTCCGCACTTGAAAATAGTTTGCGAAACGCTGGTATACAGGATATAACATGTTTCATATTGTGACCGAAGTGCGAATAAACCGAGGTCTGGTCGGTCGGTCTGGAGACTTTTTGCGTCATTGCGTAGGTTCAGTTTAAATGGCTGTTATAATTTGCACGTAAGTGAGGGGCTTTTTTTTTCTTTTGTCAGGAAATTAATTGGTGTATATATTGTGGGGCTAACTCCTTACACAATGAAGGAGAATTGCGTAAAACCCTGTTGCAATTGATTTTTCCAAAAAGAGATTATTTTTAAAAAAAAATCCTCGGTCGTAAGGGAACCGAACTTCATAGGTAAACTTTTTTTTCCCTCAGTACCTATATGGTACCTCTATACGCTGACGCAGTTACGAGAAATTTCCTTGGAACATGTATCTTCAAGAGTTTTTTTCATATTGTCAGGTGGAATAATTGGGTAAGATCATATGGTGTTTTCGTTTGTTTCATTACACACGTTGTAATTGACGAGTCAGATACTATAATCTTTTCAGTCTGTTTTTGCAGAAAGTGAGATCTTCATGCTTTTCTATAGTTTAAGCCTCTTTCAAGCTGCCATGGTCACTTTATATAACAGGTCTTCACCGTGCCAGGGGGTCACAGAGTGGGCAGTCCTCCACACATTTATGGTATTCCTACAGCACTTATGGTATTCCTACTAAAGTGTTTTCTGAAAAAAAAAAAAAAACAATACATTTTTGGACTGAACTGGTTTTGGTATCTAACTATTCACTTGTAATAGTTGCATGTTGGGTTCCAACTCCTTGTATTCGGTAAGGAACCTGGAAAAAAATGTAACGTTGTAGGTGGTATATCCCCCACAACTAGGGAAACCCGCGTTAACGGAGATTGTCGGGAAAAGAAAGATTTCGCCTTAAGAATTCCTCTTTTCATCCGATTTATTCCTAAATACAAATGGATGGGGGCTTCCAACGGCATTGCTTTTAGAATTTATCAATAGTTGAGCAGATATAGCTAAAAGTAGTCCAATTACTTTGTTCTGGTGGTCATTTTTTTTGAAAAGTTTTTTCTACAGAAACCTCGTTGGAATCGTCTTCGGATGTAATTTCATTGTCGACCCATGGGTTTACTTATTCTTTCACAGTTAGGAGGAATTGACGAGGGAAGAGAAAATTTTACCCATAAAACATTTTATCCCTATTTATCCCTAACGGGATCCCTCATATCGGGTGTATAATTGATTTATGATAATTTTTCAAACAGGAAAATTTGAAATAAAAAATCCAGCATATTGTACAATTGTCTAATAGTCTATAATCCCATAGCTAGATTGGGCGATGCGGAAATAGACCGTTGGCATGCAAATCGCCAGACTTGACTCCGTAGACTAAAATGTTAAAAATGATCAATATATAACGTAAAATCAATCTGTATGTATTAAATAAAGATTTTCAATTGAAACAGATGTCCCATAGTAATTGTTACGTATATGAACGCCCTATATTTGGTCGAAAAATAAGGTTTATAATTTAAATTTTATGTTCAGATATTACTTATTAGCGTACTTTATCGTAAAACTACGTAGATATACGCACTAGAGAAGAAAACAGATCTAAGTCCACTTTTTTTTGTTGAAAATCAGTTTTATGCACAAAGTGATATATATGTCTGGACTTGTGTCCTTCTTAACCGAATAATCCAATAAATTCTCATCGCCGCAGCAATGTTCAAGATAGGAACGCTTCACTTTAAAACCTAATTTCCCAAGAAGTAAATAAAACTGACATAGATCAGTATTTTTCTATAGGGCTCATGGATGTACTGCTAACCGTAATGTAAAGTTGTTCTGTGCACGTGTAGTGGCGAATATGACTGTCTGTAAATCAGTACAAAAGAAGTTAAGTGGACTCGAGCTGTCCTTAAGAAATCTTGCGAATCACATCCACAGTTTACTATAAGTGTTTGAAAATACCCAAAGAATACAGAACAACCCTGATAATTTCAAAAGCGACTTCGGTGTTAATATTCATTATTAACAGCAACCAAATAAGCTACAATAGATTATGAAACTGGTTCATCTACACAAGAATTTTGAAGGCCTGGAAAGTATGATGTTATAGACCAGGTCTTCAAAACAAACTCACGGAAATAGTGGAAAACCTAGATCACATAATAAAACTAAGATTTAAGTAGCTAAATCTAGTGTTTTGTTTACTACTAGAATCAATACTTTCACATTTCCTATTTAATCGTATTGTTTTGTGGAAAAAGAATGGTATTGTATCATGAATTCGGAGTGGGTCTAAAAACAACCTCTCCGAGTGTTCCATCAATAGAGCTTTCGTTCCCAGGTGGGGCGTAGTCCTCCGAACTTGAAACGCCCATAAAACCTCAAATCAATTCAATTTTCCCGCAGCTCAGGGACATCCGCAAAGAAATTGTGTTTGTTTTTTATCAGAAGAGAACGAGAACTAGATACAAAAGCAGTAAGTAAGTGTTCTGAAGGAAAAAAACTCACATGAGGCAGATTTATAACAGAACAATATTTCTTTTAATGAAAATTCGAACGTAAAAAAGAATACGTGTGGTTGGTGGGATATGGATTGTTTATTCATGAATTTAAAATGATTGCTTCAGTTAGATACAGTTTTACAAAATATGCGATTTTAAAACAGAATACGGAAGTAGGAGATTTGTCGCAATCTTACAAAAGTCATTTGCAAACAAAAATAATGCATTGGAAGCAAAATACAAGCTCGCATCACATTAATGGTATTTGAGGAACTATCAAACCACATGATGATGATCTATAAACTTTTTTATTAGACTCATATGATGCCCAAGAATTGTTCAAGTTCAAATGATGCTTTATGTATGTGCTGTAATGAATTTTTACAATACATATGAAGAAATTAGTACTGTATTTACAGATCAGGAAAAAAATGCACTCAGTAAGTACACTTAGGGGGTAATTGTTTTGTATGTCTTGTTCTCTTTCTTTCTTCCCCCTCTTTCTATATTGTAATATTCTAAAAATATACGAAGTCCTGGAAAAGTAAGGGAATCCGTTCAAGTGAAATAGCTGGGAACCCTTTGTTGGCCATTTGAAGGTCTCTGCTTGCCTTCGATCGAGTTCAGCTGTATATATCAATAAACGGAAGTAAATTCACTCAGATTACGTGGTCTTGTAGCAAAGATTACGGACTACAGATTCGTGACATTGGGAAGACAACACAATCTGTCCTCGGCAGCCATTCTGACAGATTTTCCGAGATTTCCCGTCAGTGTCATGGATGGAGTAAATCCCGGAATGCTGTCTTGAATAAAGGCTAGTGTTGCTCACGAGACGAGATTAAGGATGTATCGTCTCGAAAATGCCTCGTCCATAAAGTGTCTCGTCTCGTGGGCAACACGATTGAAGACCAAAATCTATATCTTTATTTCCTTCTTTCACAGACTAAGAAACGCGGAGCAGTCGTAACAGAGCGTTTTGTATTCTTGGGTTCAGTTTTAGAAGCGCTTAGGCAATTTTTACTTCTTCGTACAATAACACACATGGAGTGACCATAACTCAGTTGGTAGACAGCTGGTAAAGCGGCTGGCTTAGCATTCGGAAGGTCTTGGGAACGTCCCCAGCGGCCGCTCATCCTGATTGAGGTTTTCGTCAGTCTCACCAGGCATTCTAGTAGTAATCGAATTCACATTCTAATAATGAAGGATCTTTAGGAGAAAACTTTGCCCAACAATGGAACATTTATGGCTAACAGCAATACCGTAATCAACCTGTGAATACTCTGTAATCTCTCAAGGTTGATTGATTGAATTGTTATTACCGTCTGAACAAGCTGGTAAGCTTCTAAGGACGGGATTTACAGTTTAACGTGGGCTCCGAACCACTTGTGTCCCCATCGGGAATCGAAACCTGGATCCCGTGATTACAAGGCAGGGAGCGTTACCACGGACCCACCGGGGGCACTCAATGCTATCAAGGAAACATACTCCTGTTCATTATGTCTTGTCGACAATCGAGCGGAAGTGTCGCATATAAAATTACCAAATGTATCTATTCACCTATGAAGTATTACTTATTCTGCTGATTTTCTTATACTTGCTTTGCGTTGTCTATAAGTCATCGTCGAGTAAATATGCACAGGATGAAATAAATGTGTGACAGGTGAAAGTGGAATGAACAAGTGTCGTTGATGGGAACCGTGATATCAAATGGTGAAGATTGGTAGAAATGTCGATTTCCGGTCGTAGGATGTGCGCAATACTGAAATGTCACGAGAAATAAGTGAGGTAAGAAAGTGGGAGAGAGGGAGGGGGGGGGGGAAGGGGAAGAGTAGAGGCTTTCATCAAGTCTGGAGTGCCGACATGTCGATCGATGATGGCTTTCCTTTAAGTTTATGAAACTTTATGGAGAAGTGCGGGAGAAAATAGTCTTATTATGACCACGCAGAAGCGAATAATTTACGCCGAATGAACTTATTGAAGCCACAAAGGAAGCTTATTTTCCGAAAATAGCGGAGCTGATGTGTTCCGTCACCTGAAAGTAATTGCCATTTTAGTTACTTTTTTAGGTGTCTTTTAACGATTTTCCTGGTGCATCGTTTATTAAGTAATGGTGTTTATGCAGCGAATTCCTTCAGTATTCAAACTGAAAACAATGTTGATTCAGTATTATTCTGTCATATCTTTGACTTCTAGAAGTACTGAAGATCATTATCTAACGTAATTAACAATACAAAAAGCACAATAAAAATCATCCATCATCTGTTATGTTGCGTCCTTTGTCAAGAAACTTCATAAATTGATAAAATGGAGTATTAGGGAGAAAGGAGGAGCTCCCAAAGGAATGAAAAATCTGAGCAATAATTCCGGTGTATCAAAAAGCGATAAATCTAATTGTAATAATTACCGCGGAATCTCATCACTTAGACCATGTTACAAAGTGCTGCGTAATCCTGCTAACACATCGAAACGTATACGTGGATAAAATACTTGGAGACCATATTTAGAAGAAATAGATCGACGTTGGTTCTGATTTTCGGCTTCGGACAAGTATTAGAGAAAAAATTGGATACAGTTCGGATGGTTCACAAATTGTTTATAGATTTTAAGAAAGCGTATGGTTCTGTCAAGCAAAAACTGTATATTATTTTATCCTTGTACGATTTGGAATTCCGAAAAACAAAACAAAACAAAAAAAAAAAGTTTACTTACGTTGTTAGTGAAGATCTCAGGGACCATACTATTGAACTTTTCATTAAAATGTGTGATTTAAGAGCAGAGGACAAAAAGGGTAACATTGAATGGCTTAAACCAACAATTCCTCTGCACGGATGATGTAAAATTAATAGGGAACGAGATAGATGCACTATAAAGCAATACCGATGTGCTGATAGAACCTTGATTCGTTTACAGGTGAACGTAGAGAGAGAGAGAGAGAAAAAAAATACATTATAACAAGCCGAAATACAGAGGATGAAGAGAATAGAAACATAACCATTAAAATGAGATCATGAAGAAAGTAAACTACTTAAAAATCTTGGGAGCACATGCAGCAAGCCAAAACGAGGTCACGGAAGAAATAAAAATGCTTAGGATTGTGCAACGCATGCTTCTTTTCATCTAAGAAGCTTCTAACCTGCAATTAATATAAAGAAAGTTGAAATTGAAAATATACAGAACTACTTTTCTGCCAGTAATACTTTATAGTTGCAAAAGTTGGAGTACGACCCTGGCAGTTAAACATATTGAAAATAAGGTTTTTTAGACAGGTATACAGGACGAGATAGCCGGAAAAGTATAATGAAGAACTCCACAGACTGTACAATTCACGCGATATTATAAGAATAATGAATTCACGACGGCAAAGATGAACAGGCTACATAGCTCGGATGGGGTAAATTAACAAATATTCCTTTCGAACTGAACAACGAAAAAGTAATTAGCGTTGTAGCTTTCGTCGAGACTAATGCGATCTGTTCCTCACTGCTGAGTTAACAGATGGAAGTTTTATTTTCCACAAATCTCGTTGCAAGTCGACCAGAGCGTGAGTTTTTAGAGCTCATTATTATTAAATCAACTGAAGCCTGAGAATAATTTTGAATCGTTTGGAGATAAATTATCGTGAGTTGTTGAATTACTGCGACTTTGCAAGCGAATGGAACGTCGATGCAAAGTTGTAAAAGCGGCAAGCGTAATAAGAATTACAGCGATAAAAGATTCGGGATATTTGGTAGCGATTGCTAGTAGTATTTGAGACAGCTTCGCATAATTACGCGATGTACAACCTTGAAGTTTGTATGTATTTAGGACATTTTAAAAGGTAAAAACTGGTGGTGACTTATTTTATTGTTTAAGCCACATTAAATCGAATATGTGAGATTAATGTTGCGTTGTGTTAGGTATCACCTGAGGAATAATGTCTTCCTGAGAAAACTCTTTTCACCATCGAACATCAAATCCATTCTGTAGGTATAATTAATAGGAGTTCTCCCAAATGAAAGTAGTTTATTTTTCATGTTTCATTCGTGCGGAAGGAAGACGAAAACTGGAAAAACCGTTGTTATACATTATTTAGTTTGGTTGGCCAGTGGATGCATTATTAAAAATGATGGTTCAAAAGCAGCTTTTTAATCCTGGGTTTAGCGGAATATACGTATCTATAATTTAGACCAGTGGGATTTCACAAAGATCAGGAAGGTCAATCTAATCTCGACTAACTCATGCATACAGGTCAAATCTTGGTACCCTTTGTACTGAATTTGTAAACACACTTCCTGCAATGTAAGAGCCTTCCCGCATAGGATGAAGAAAGCTTTCCCGTTGAACGAAATGACGGAATTCACTTTCTGTGAAATTCATTAAACTTTCGTTCTGAAAAATCTGTTTATTGTTCGCACTGCTCTTCAGTTCAAGTGTATTGGAACTTCGTCGATGTAAAGTTCTTCGAAATATTCAGGAGTTAATTTTCTGTTTTCATTGATTTGATCCAGATGATTAACCCCTCCCTTATTTTTATTTGTTGAGAATTGGAGAATGACGGGTTTCTGTAAAAGTATGCTATTTATTTTCTATAGTGATCTTTTATCTTATATTGCCTTTGATATGATTATTACGAGGGACATTCAAAAAGTTCGTGTCCCGACCCTCTTATCATTGATTCCCAAACTTTAAACTTGCTGTACATTTAGCCTAATATTTGTAAGTAGCATGACCAAAAATGACACTTCTTTTTCTTTTTTGATAGGGTCATTTATAAGGTAAGGTGTCATCACTCAGCGAAATGGACAAAAATGAGCTATGGGCATTGATAAAGTATTACCGATTGAAAGGACTTATACGCCACAGCAGATTCATAAGGACATGGTATAGACATTAGGTGATTCTGCTTTTTAATACTCCACCATTAAGAACATTTGTTTTTGAAAGGCGGTCGTGTGATGATGCAGGTCGCCCATCAACATCCATCACTGAGCAAAATGGATCCAGTGTGTGAAACAACTGATCAGAGTTACACCATTACAACACAAGCAGACATTGAAGGCATATCACGTGGCAGCGTTCATTCCATTTTAACGGAATATTTGTGTCTGAGTAAAGTTAGATGTCGTTGGGTACCGACAACGTTGGGCTCAGAGGAGCAAAAACAATACCTTACATCAGTTTGAGCCTGAGACCAAAACCGACTATGGTGTAGAATTGGAGATACTTTATCGCTACCTGTAGCTCACTTTACTCTGCCTTATAAATGACTGTATAAAAAAAGAAACAGAAGAGTTAGAAAATGATATTTAGCCAGACTACGTACAAAACAGTATCCAAAATGCACAGCAAATTTCAAGATTTGAAATCAATGTCAAGAGGGGTCGGGATACAAACTTTTAGAATGACCCTCGTATTTGTATTCAGTAATAATATTTGCGGGCATTTTGAATTACGATCTCGACTCTCTCCAAAACATAACGTCTACATCCTTTTCAAACTTCACATTTCTGGACTTAACAATGAATTAAGTCCAGTTTTGTTATATCCACTCCTTGCATTTTGTTATGGCCGTTGTAAAAACAATGTTGAAAGTAGCTTCCAGGGCTTCTATTGAAGGTAACATCATCTTGGCATATGCCTGATGGGACCGAGAAAGGCCCTGGAAAACCTGACCCTGAAAAAAAAAAAAATCAGCTAATAGAATTAAGTTCTTCTTTCTAGTAAATGTAATATTATTTGTTGACGCTGAAAAGTTCTAGAGTGTATCGCTTTCGGAATTTTAAACGGAAGTTGAGTCAACAACTCGTCACTACTGGCTTGTTACGTAACACGTGAACTGTAAATACAACTTCAGACACACGTTTTGCCAGGTCGCCTCGGTGGCCTGGTGGTTAAGGCGTCTTCTTCTTGAACGAAAGAGCCCGGGTTCAAGTCTCGACCGGGGTAACAGTTTTTTCTTACAAAATATATTTTCATATTTATTATTAATAATTGCTTTCTTGCATTTTTCGTAGATTATTATAAATTGGTGAACATACGAACGTGGAGGTTAGGTAAGGTCATGTATCTTTACACTCTTTGTTCTCATATACGTCACAGTTCTTGACGCAGCTTCCGTTCAAAATTTCTATAGCGATACGCTCGTGAAAAGTTCCGAACGATAGTAATAAAGAACATATGAAAATAGTCTCCTATCTTCGGAAAGAACAGAAATGCTACCGGAGGTGTAAAAATACCCATCTCGGAAAGGCTATTCTGAAAGAATTTTGCATTTGAAGTAGATTAAATATTATTATAAAAGCATGAAAATCTTTTAAAACTCTCAAATATGAAGATCCCGTACATAGCTCACGGCTGAAGGAATTTCGCATATTATAATATGGAATGATTCTAACCACAGTAAGTAGACCTGTTATCGGGTCAATTGGGTCAATTAGATTATCAGGTCGCTGAGTTAACTCAGTCTGGTGATTTCGGTCATGATCGAGTCCCGAGTTATTCGGGTCAAGTTTCGAACCGGGTGAATCGGGTAAGTTTCTAACCGCATTTCCGGGTCAGGTTGGGTAACCAAAAATTTCAGATCTGATCACTAGATGTTTACGATGCTCATTTGTCGAAATCAGAGTTACTATGTGAAACTAATTATTTTCTCACTTTCAAGTACGTATAGCTTTCCGTTTCGGTTTACTTTCATATGATTCGCCTAATCAAAGTAAACCGAACAATACAGCAACAGCAATAGGGTTACCCCACTATATTTACATGGTACTGACTACGTCCTGTTGCTCTGGAGGAGATTATACCGTTAAATAAAGAGAACAAATTGTATTGGCTTTATAACTAAGACAAGCTTTTGCTTTCACAGAACTTTGGCACGATAACCGACGCAGTGGGATAGACGATGTTGATTGAATCGTGGTCAGGGATATGTTAAATAAAAGTTTAAAAAATATACAACACAGTAGGCTTCATTGCATTGTTGAAGTATATATTACACAAAGTTTTACATCACTTCAGTCTTTTTAAACTCTTTTTCAGAAATACCAAACACCTCCAAATTATTTACTTTCGGTTCAGGTTTGTGTTAGATAGCACTTATTTTCCAAATTCAGTCTCAACATTCTCCAAGTTTAAAAAGTTTAGTTAAGACCTGACTTGTGATGTAGGCTTATTAGCATTTTCTTTTAAAGCAGCTGTTGATGAATTTCTTTTGCACAGACGGAAATAAAGTTACAGTATTGCATTCTTTCCGGAATCTTCTTTATGAACGGTAGCTATTGATTTTGTAAGACTTAATTAAAATTGCTAATAGCATACAAGTGGTAACAAGGGACAGATACTGGTAGATACATATAATTACATTTACACAGACATAATGTTCTGTCTCGCACACACCTACAGAAAGAGAGGAAAGACAGATAGTCGCGTACTTTTTATTTGTGTATGAAATTAAAAAAGAATGGTTAGAAGTAAATAGGTTCCTTTTCGTTTGATTAGTACTCCACCCTCAGCATTGTATTCAAGTGAGACTTAATAACACGTTGACATCAGTTTGTATGTTTGGTTATTACCTTCCTAATTACAGTATTACGCATGTATCATTCAGTAAAGTCCTCGATTGTCATTGTCATTTGGTGGCTTATTTGTTACTTGGAGATACGCTTTTCTTTCTGGTGTAGTTAGCCATAAAGGTACTACTTGACATTTATGCTTCATTAAACTTGTTGTTTTGCTATTTCTATTGCATAGGTGTGGCCATTTTCTGTTCCAAATGTTCTTTGAGGACTTTTCATTTCCAGCATTTTCTGGTAGGCTAAGTACAAATAAAATTTTGAATTACATCTCAGACCGGGGATGGAGTAGACGAAACGATGCGGGTGGAGTCGGACACGGCTTAAGTTGAAGGTACCATCCCGGTATTTGCCTGGTATAACTTATTAAAGAAGAAATGAGCAGAAGCAATTATTCGGATGTGTACATCTGCTATTATATCAGTGTTACCAGTCAATGTGTTTTACAGACGAAGACTGAAATTATTAGTTTCTTTTTTATTGTACTGTTCCAGATCCATTTCTTAACGTTGTATTTATGAATTAATGAGTAACTTCGAAATTCATTCCGTTTTCATTTAATAAGTTAAAGCCCACTATCAACTATCCATGTTCAAAAGAAGTTCGAATGTACAACCGTGAGATTTGTAAACCAAAACCTAGTGTATCAGATCATACGCCTCTTAGCCCTGTATGTCCCTAAATTGCAGCCCTTGTATATAATGTTTGGATATGTACTTGATTTCTCCTTATTTCCTAATTAACTAACTAACTCTATGGCTTGTGGAACTCGCAAGTTCATCGCCGCAGTAACAAACGTTCGCCATTGGATTCTATCCTGGGCAGTATCAAGCCAGTTTTCATCACGAACACCTACTTCTCGAAGATCTTCTAATATTGTCCTCCCAACAACGTCTCGGTCTTCCCAGTGGCCTCTTTCCATCGGGCCTTCCAACCAGGATAGAATATAATCTTCGTTTTTCCCCCATCCGAGCTACATGCCCTGCCCACCTTAGTCGTCTCGATTTCATTATTTTTACAACATCTGGTGAATCGTACAGTCCGTGGAGTTCTTCATTATGCAGTGTCCTCCACTCTCCAGTCATCTCGTCCCGTATATCTTTCTCAAAACCTTATTTTCAAATACACGTAATTTATGTTCATCTGCTAGGGTCGTACTCCAACTTTCGCAACCGTAAAGTATTACCGGCAGAATAACCGTTCTGTATATTTTTAATTTCAATTTCCTTGATATTAATCGCGATGTTAGAAGTTTTTGGACTGAGTAGAAACATGCGTTCCCCGATACCAAGCGACTTTTTATTTCTTCCGTGACCTCATTTTTGCTTGTTACGTATGCTCCCAAGTATTTAAATTTGTTTACTTTCTCTATGACGTCATCCCTAACTCTTATGTTTTTAATTCCTTCATTCCCTGTGCTTCGGCTTGTTATCATGTATTTTGTTTTATCTATGTTTACCTGTAGACCTATCTCATCGCACGCTTCTGCGATGCTTTGTAGTGCATCTATATCGTCCCCTATTAAATCTACATCATCCGCGTATACAAACAGTTGATTCAAACCATTCAGTGATAGTCCCTTTTTGTCCTCTTTAATTTTTAAAATCGCATATTCTAACGCGAAGTTAAACAGTAATGGTGACAAGGCATCGCCTTGTTTCAATCCGTTGCGAATCTTGAAACTATCTGACATATTATTACCTATCCGTACTCTGCTTATGGGGTCGCTGAGACACGTCTTCACTAGTTGGACCAATTTTTTCGGAATTCCAAATCGTATCAGGATACTGTATAACTTTTCCCTTTTGATAGAATCATATGCTTTCTTAAAATCAATGAATAGCTGATGAACCGTCCCATTGTATTCCCATTTCTTCTCCAAAATTTGTCTCAAAGCAAAAATCTGGTCCAACGTGGATCTATTTCTTCTAAATCCACATTGGTGATCTCCAATTATTTCATCTACGTATACATGAATAATTAAATAAGAGGAGTGAAACTTATAACCAAATTATATACCTATAAACTTCGATTTAAAAAAATGCTGAATCATGGCAGCACATATAGTAAACACCTGCGGTTGGGCCAGCATTCTGTGCTACTTTGGTACGTAGCTGAAGTTAGGCCCACTTGGATTAAGAATGTTTTTCTATCAAATATGGTCACAGTATGGGAACTTCTCGATGTGTACCAAGTGTGGTGACGATCTGTGTGCAAGCTCGGGTGCATCTCTTGTAAGCGCGTCTCAAGTGTGAGGGATGACGTCCAGGTAAAACTGGCTGGGAATGTAGCACCCATATTCTGGATTTCATTCCGATAGTAATCAGATCGGGCTGAATGAAAACCTCATGTAGGACATGATGGACATCTGTTCTAAACACCATTTAGGTGTTCACCTGATGGGACTAAATGAAAACTCTGGAATTACGTCAGAATGTCTGATTCGGGTTCAAATTATAGAGTTCTTAATTTATCTAAAAAGTCGTTGCAGAAACTGTATGTTCTATAACATGTACTCCCATTATTTTTTGACGTATTACCGTAGACTAAATAACAAATAATATGTTATTTGGTTTATGGTACTACTAAACCATAATTCACACCTTCTGTCTACCACTGAGTACTACTATTATGTTTAAAATCAGTGGTTTTCGTAAGTTTAATCGTTATAATACTCAGCATTTGCTAACGGTTGTTAATAAGTCTGTTCTGTTTTCTACAACATAGTTTGTGTGCCACTAACCAGTGGTTAGTGTGCCATAACTGATACGCGTACCAAAGTTCTGGTCACACCACAGAGTACCATGGTTCTCTGTGGTCACAATGTATAACAAATGTGGTTACACTCTCTTGTTCATTTCGTTAATGGCTTGGTAATATTAGTTATTAAGATTAAATATTTTACTTATAATCAATGCTCGAAGTGGGGGAGCGAGGGGGAACAGCGTTCCCTTACTTCCTTAATTTTGGATTTAGCGTTCCTGTACCCTTTTTATTTTTGGGAGCTCATTGCCTTCATTTTCAATAGTCACTGTCCGCCCCTTGACGCAAGAGTTCCCTTATCTTTTCTAAATAATTTCTACAAGTGTTCTCTTATCTATTCTAACCCACTTCGAACACTGCAAAATAATGTCATTGTTTTATGCCAGGTCTTATCCGGAGACACAAATCTCGCATTCGTTTATATGATATACTGTAGTGCTTTAATATATCATGTTTCTTCTTTGTAGGACTGAAGTGCCGTTGAAAAAGAAGGATTTTAAATGATATCTAATAGATTTGCATCGTGCCTATTGAAAGCATCCGTGAGAACTTCTAATAAGTAAGTACCAAGTACCTCTAAATGTTGACGTACATGGTAGATAATTTGTTTCGTAGTCTCGTAATCACTAGGACTCATGACAATATATGTGTAACCTGTGTCCCCGTTAGACGAATGGTTTCAATTGTCCACTTGTAAGCAGCGGATCTCGGATGGTAATATGTATCATTATTGAGAACACATTTGGTTCGGGTTGTACTTAAAACTGTAAATCCATTCCTTACGACGTTATGATTACCATCCGACGCAAGGCTGTGATAATTCACCTGTCTTACGTACTGCTGATCAGCTTGCCGTCCAAATGATCCGTGAGGCTTCCAGAAATGACTCCTACGCGATAGTGCATCGAATTTCGTAGCGCATTGGGCTCTGGAGCAGGTTAATTCTGACAGCATTCACCATCGAAAAGAAAACTCCGTCATTTTACTACAGTTATACCGGCAGTGGACCCCTGCCAAGTGGCAGTGAATGGCCAATGAGGGAGCTGATGGATTGTGGCGTATTATGCGTCAACCTCAGAGAACGGACATCGGACACGATTGACAGAAGACATATTGGTGAGGGCGATATGATGGTTAAGGGAACATTTCTACGGTATGGCTTGGGTCTACTGTTATCTGTGGAGTGATTGCACTCTGGATACTTATGTATCGTCGCTGACCAGGTACATCCGTGCATGTTAATAGGTTTCCGTGACCATACTATTCATCAGCAAGACAATGCCGAATCGTTAGAATTATTCGTAAGGAGCGCAAGTAAGTCTTCAAGCTACTCCCGTGGCCACTTAATTCCCCGGACTTTAACCCTGTTGCGAATCTACGATAACCACGTCGATCAACACTGGAGATGGATAAATCATCAAGGAACCTACAGGAACTGTCAGGTCCACATTGCACTACAATCTGGTCACATACATCTGTAGCAAACTTACCGCGGATTTATTGAGTTCCTGTCACCGTTGCTGCGTGCTGTGTATGCAGTAGTGTTGCCGACGAGACGAGATTTAGGCTGTCTTGTCTCGAAAATATCTTGTCCAGAGAGTGTCTCGTCTCAAAAAGATGTATAGTTTGCATTACGAGAGCTGTCTCGTCTCGTTTTCTATAGCCATTTCTCTGTCTCGTTTTATCTCGTGGCAACACTAGCAGTAAGAGGCGCGTATTTTAGATATTAGAACTCGTAATAATGTGACTGAATCCTCTCTTACTTGCACCATTATGTGATATTATATGTTCTTTCAAATTGTGTGTTTCAGGGCCCTAAGTGGAAGTGTTGTTTTCGAGTTTATAAATGAAGTGCTGGAATAGTAGGACTAAATCTAAAGGCCTTCCAATTGAGGTGTAAATGAATACCTGTGGACATAATTTTATTATTCGTTTGACATATTAATATTAGTCTTGACACCAAACATAAACCAAGCATTAGTTTTTATTAAGAGACCTTCATACCAACGCTGCGCGCGTGTGTGAGAGTTTTCATTATTTTTAAAGATACTGGACAAATGACAAGTAATAATGAAATTTTCGAAAACGCCCCTAATAATACTTGTAAATGTGTATCCAAAGAACTATCTGACGACCTTTTGGACATTGTTTATTTTAGGTGAGAAATTAGAATACCCGTTGACGTCATACGCCTACGCCATTACGGGAATTCTAATTTCTCAGCTAAAATATATACAATGCCAAAATCTCAGATAGTTCATTTTGATTTTGATACACATTCACATGTATTATTGTGGTTGCTTTCCAAAATTTCATTGTTAGTTATCATGACCAGTATCTTTTAAAAATTTAAAAACTCACACACGTAGGTACAAAGGCCTCTTGAATGTGGAAGACCGGAGATTTGTTTTCACTCAGAGTTTTGGAAAACGATCATTCGAATGTAATAATTACTATCCATTCCTACCTGTATGCTTCTGTATGAATGAAGGAAAACTCTTTAAGGGAGTGCAATTGCATTAGAAAAAAGAACTTTTAAGTTTAGTAGTACGTGTGCGTGCGTGAATCTCTTTCAATACGAATGACATGTTCTCTTGTTTACATATCCAGTCTCTGGTTTTTCCAGGATCAGTTGTGCATCTCAAAGGTTTCGCTGCTCTGATCGATTATATTTGTTTACGTCTTCTCTGTCCTAAATAGGCCTATATTAGGAAATTGTGGTTGGCGGAAAAATTACTGTAATCTTCAGAATTCTTGTCAGCCTTTCTCTAGTAAGAAAATATTACCTTGTGTTTGTTCAATATTAGAACCTAGCTAGTGTTTACAAGTATATTAGCCGACACCAGCAGGTTCTGCTGTTTTTGTGTTGTTTTAAGATAGACTTCTCTTTCTTAAGACTTATATCCATCCAATCTAAAAAAGGAAAATATTTCAGTGAGATCGATGGATTTATGTGTTGATACAATTTCGTTGAATCAACAATGGTTTTATCATGCTATTGGAGCGTAGAGAGTTCAACAATGTATCAATATTGGAAAAAAAAAATACTATGTTTATGTTCGCTCCAAGGTAGAATATGCTTCTTCTATTTGGAATCCATATCAATTGAAACATTGCCAACAATTAGAGAAAATCCAATCAAAATTTCTTAAATTCCTGACTTTTAAAGAAACTCGAATCTATCCTGCTTCTGATAGTTACAATGCAGTCATTAAGAACTTTAATATTCAGAGCTTGGAACAAATGTTCAAATTAAGTTAGATTGTATAGATTTGGTTTCAACATTACAGTTTCGTGTCCCACCATCTAAAACTCGCGTTAATAATACTGGTCTCTTCCACTGTAAAAAGGCAAGAACCAATATCATGATGAGGTCACCAGTCTGGAGAATTTGTACAATATAAAACAAATTCTGTACAGTTTACAATGATCTGGACGTATGCTATATGTCGCCTAAAGAATTTAGAGATGCCATTGTCAATAAACTCTGTACAGCTACTTTGTAAAGCTCAACACTATAATTAGGCCATTGCCTGTTGTGTTGTCACTAAATTAAATAAATAATAGCAATCAGGAACTGTCTACTACTGTGCGTGTAAGTTATTTAAAAAAGATACATATTTTCATTTAAGGTGGTGGTAAAAATTCAATTAGAAGCGAAGAATGTACATTTTATTGCCATCTGGCGGAAGCTCTGGAATCTTTCGTTATTTATTTAAACCATTGCACATGTTTTGTTTATCAGCATTTGTACAGACTGTTTATTAGTTCGTGTAACTGGGAACCAGGTCTGTAAATACGAAAGCTTTCAAAATATTTCGATGAAATTTTCCACTTTTGTTCACAAAACCCTAAAGTTTTGACACTGTGAAAATAATCGTCCTAAACTAAATTGTAATTCCCGTTTTAGGGGTTCAAACTCAAAAATGAACCTCGCTTATAGGAAAATTAATGTTAATTTAGATGACCACTTTTACTTGTCTGATCTTATTAATTACCAAGAAATTAATTAAGTCAGACGGGGATTTCTGTTTATAAAATATTGTAGATCGAAATCGAGAGATGCTACAATATTTTGTAGATAGGAATCACCGTCTGACTTTATAAAGTTAGACAAGGAAAAATAGTTCTCTGAATTTAACATTGATTTTCCCATAAGCGAGGTTCACTTTTGAGTTTAAATTCCCAAAAAAGGGAATTAAAATTTAGTTTAGGGAAATTATTTTCATAGTGTCAAAACTTCAGTATTTTGCTAGCAAATGTGAAAAATTTCATGGAAATATCTTGAAAACTTTCGTTTTTACAGGCGTGGTTCTCAGTTGCACGAATTAATAAACAGTCTGTAATTAAAATTCTGTTCTGCCATTGTATATTGTATAAAATACCGGTATAGGGCTTGTACGGTATGCGGCGTACTTGCGGTTACATCCGTAAAATCATCCCATCCTAATATCTTACCAGTCAAGATCCTTAATACTGTCAATGATTTACATTCATTTTCTTGCTTTTTTTGTTTCCCTGACAGCCATTGCATGCCTTCAGTTACATTCTTCAGTATACAGTGTGCATTACCAAAACTTTTTTTTTTAGTACGTTGAGTAAGTAAATATCCGTACATGTGAACTTACTTCTAAGTTATAACTGTACAAAACAGGCTTCCATTTGTAACTTCTGTTTCTAAATTTATCTGTGAAGAAAACTGTTTGACTGTTCCCTGAAACAATGGATCTCACTGTGAAGGAGCAGCGTGCTGTGGTGAGAAATGGAGCTGTAGTGTACTTGTATTTCTGTTATGTCCTGTTATTGCTGCTTGTTTTCGGGCTACCTGTTGGTGGTGAAGATGAGAGGCTGCTGCATGAAGCCAGAACGCTGATGAATATGACTGCGGATCATTTGCCAATATATTCTTAAATTGGTGTTAGACTGGAGAGCTGGACTGCGAAGTATTGGGTCTATGATCCGTTACTTGGCTTTGATTGACGATGAAGTGACATAAGATCGAATTTGGATTTAATTTTAAGGCCTTCAGGCAACTTTGGCTCAGGCTTTTAGATGATGATGGGATGAATTGGTGGAATGAGAAAAGTGGGAGGAAACGGGAGAACCCCGAGAAAACACACACACACACACGGTGTTTGTCCACCAGAAAGCCCACATGGCATGAGCAGGGATCGATCCGACGACCCCTAGCACCAGAAGTGAGCGCTCTACCAGTTGAGCCACCGCGGCCTGAGATGTGGTTGATATATTCCGTTTCGATTTAATTTAATCTGATTTCTTACATACCCAACTTGCTGTACCATTGTAGAGAATGTTTTTGTGGCAAATTGTGAATGGTGCCACTGCAGATTGTATCGGGGGCGATTACAGTGCTCCTTTTTTTGAGGATTAATTGTTATTCTTCAGACTTGGGTCCATTCTTCCAATCTCGGAAATTGTCGTTGCATGGCTGTGGAGGCAAATTTTATATTTCAGTTGCTGGTGTAGAGTGCCCTGTCAGCTGCAAGGGTTGGGATTTGCCATACTCTTTCCATAGGAGTACCTGTAGTGTATATCTGTGGTATTGTAATGAAATATTTTTTTGTAGGTGATTGGCCCTTTTAGAACCAAAGTACGGAATAATTGGCAAAGTGAACTGCCTTGTGGAACTCTTCCTCTGATTTATTCGATGGATATTATCCACAACTTACTCGAAAGATTCTTGTAGGCAAAAAATGATTTTACCGTACGTATGTTGTAGTCTGGCATGTTTTGTCCAGTTCATTTAACTAGTAATGCTGCATGCCAAACCTTGTCAAATGCTTTGGCAACGTCGGAGAAAATTCGTATGGTGTAGTGGTTGGAGTTGCAATATGTGGTGATATGATTCATGTCCCGTAATTGATGGAGGTTTGTGTCCATTCTTGCTCTAAATTCAAACCGGTAATAGATGGCTGTCTGATACATGAAAATTTTGGGAGTAGTAGACTTTGGAACACACTACTAACGCAAGGTTCCTCATTGGCTTTGGTACCTATTGGTAGATTTCATTCTCTATTTACCGTAATTTATTTTTGATTACGTTGTGATGGTTTCCTGGTTGTAACCCTTTTCCTCAAGATAAGACTGGACAGAGGTGATATTCTCTGAATATATATCCTGTGCTTATTTAATGTTACGATAGTACAATAGTTTAAAAAAATAATAAAAAATCAGTGCTGTAGAAAGTTTTTAAATGCATTTGTAAGAGCTTCATCTGTAACCACAAAGTGCATGCAGTTTCTGTTTTTTTGTGAGGCGTGGTGAATGCATTTGGTCTTGCCTTGTGGTTAGTAGAATCTTAGTTTTGTTGTAGTCCATCAAAATGACATAAGAAAGTTTTTGTTTTTTTTCGATTCCATTTTTTTAATACTCTTCTGTTGGTTATGGTGGTCATTATATATTCTGTACGTTCTTTAGTACGGTTTTATGTGTGTGTTTTACGATTTTCAGCTCTATTTTATTGTAAGCAGTTTCTCAACTTCCGTTTCCCTTTCCTTATTATTATTAGTAAAAAAAAATGAACTGGCTACGTGAGTTGAGAAGAGTTTCTAGTTGAATTACTAACTTCGGTTCATTTCAGATAAATCCCAGCCTCTTAGTCGGATGAACTTTTCCACACTTGAGTTGTTTATTTTCTGAAATATGTTAATCACATATGTTCTTTGCACTTATTTCCTTTCTGTCCACATGTTGCACCGAACAGATTCTGCTTTATAGTATTGTACGATGATCCCGGCCACAGTTGATCGTCATTTGAGCCCACTTTGCAGGCGCAATTAGCGCTCACTTTCTTGAGGGGTGCTCTTTAATGTTCATTTGTAATTGTAATGCCTCAATGAAAGCAAGCAGAGAGTATCTGAGTTCAAATTTGAAATCCGCTACCTTAATTTACCCGGTGCAGATTCGGTTTAGTGTCGCACACAACCTGTTGGATATACCACAGTCTGATTTCCATTTCGATACCTGTAACTTCTTTTTTTTCCCCTACAGTTGGAGTCCATGTCCATTCTGATTAAGAACTTGAATGGTTTGAAGGTCACCTACAATGATGTTGATTCCAGTAATCGCGTCCTTTTCAAAACTTTGACATTTCGGGACCTAGTGAAGATTCCCATACAATAACTATGCATGGTACGATCTTCATACTTTGTAGGATGGTCCACCATAAATATGGATCACTCTTGACGTGGGAGACATGGGGAAAATTATCAAAATCTATATTGCCCCACCCCAAAACCACACTTTCATTTTCTTTTTCACTTATCCCTTAGGCCATATTGGACGGTTTTGGGTTCGTATGAAACGCCACTCTATTGTGTGTATTGTCTCCTATTCCTTGGAATTTTAGAGCGCATGTTATGGATTTTTTAAAATTATTATTAACATTTGAAATTTCTAAAAATGGTTGTATTTCAAAGGGGGGGGGGGTATAACTTTGAAGAAATTGGGGGAACCCCTAAATTTTATTTAACCGGATCCAAATTGTAACTATTGTAGCTTTGTACCGATTCTCATACTTTGACGTGTGTAGGGGATACTTTGTACCTTGGGCATGTAGTGTACCTTGGAACAACAGTCTTTTGTTTCTGACTTCGTATGCTATATAGCGGCTACTCCGTACACTATGTCAAGTTTACCAGGCTTGGAACCTTTATTTTCTTGGCAGGAATACGAGATCCCAAGCAGCAAAACAGGAAATAAAAGACCACCGATAGACCCAGATGCAATTGAAAATGGAATTAAAGCAAACTGCGTGGCGAAAGGGCTTCGCTTCATGAAGCGTGTATCCTATGCATCATGACACTTTTTTAAGTCAGATTTTTATAGCAGCTTCTGTGACAGACCTTCACATGATTTTCTATGAGTGGAAATATGGGCGAAGAATGCAACACCGATAATTTGCAAGTTTTACCTTCTCATGGACTTCCAAATGAAAATTAGTACTTCCAAAAGGTATAGCACACTTTTGCACTTCACAAACATCAAACTTAAAGGAATAAAAAATATTCTAAAATACATATTTGTGAATTATTTCATTGATTTGCTCTATTATGAATGCATGTTTCAAGGTACGAGAGGCTGTGTTCCAAGGTACATTAGCATTTGTACCATGAACACTTTGCTGGAATTTTTTAAGAGAGCAAAAACACCGTTAAAGAAAGAAAACAGAAGCGAAATTCTGAATTCAAAAAACCTCAACAGTTCCCTTCCTGAACGGTATTTTAAATCGACCCTGTAGTTGGCAGTTAAGATAAGGGGCTGAAGAGAAATCGACGCGTTCGTGATGTGTGGAGTCATCAGGGTACTAGTATCATGAATGCGTAAACACTCTTATGTACTAAAGGAATTGGAATTCTGTGTTAGTCCTACATATGGCACTAGCAAGTCCTACAGTACTCCACTTCAGGAGGCAGCATGGAGGAGTCGAGCTATGAAGGCTGCGTGGAAGATCCTCTCACCTAACGATAGAACATGATGCCAAACAACACAAGTCGATGCTTAGTTATTTTTTTGGCTTCACACTTACCAAGCATGAGAAAGCTATAAGCCAATCCTCTGTTAGAACATCCTTGGTATGTTTCCAGCACGTCGATTCTGCCATCTGTTGATGGATTATGAAATCGGATGCATTACTTTCCGTTCAGCCTTTGCATTGCAAATTATTGTTTTGTTGCATACAGTGGTGTTTGTAAGTAGCAAATAGTCTGTATCGTGTGAGTTAGTGATTATTGCCCAATGGGTGTTGACAATTCATTTATCACACACCACAATGCTTAAATATTTTATTTTCGTGATACACTTTAGAGATATATATACTTTCCGTGATATATTTTTATAGTGAGAAAAGAGTCACATCAATAGGCCGGAAACTAGAAGAAGCTCCACCCAAGTTCGTGCTGGCTTGTGCCGGGAGAAGAATCAGCTGACATTGGAAACGATGAGAATCACGCGATTTAAAATTGAACCCTGACACTATTTTTCCATTCTCTCAGTATATTTCTCTCCATAGACAGTGGCACTACACCAGGCAGAAAAGGCTAACTCTGTTCACAGACACGACTGGTTCATTCATACTGTTATTATCTTGATTTTTAGTATCCGGTTGTAAAATATTCACAGTATTTATCACAGTCATGTCAGCATGTAATTGTAGTCGCGGGAGATAATTTACTGTTTGTAATGTAAGTATGAATATTATCTCGATGTGTGGACATATTTTGCTTCTTAGCTAGCTCTGAGTATTGAAATGCACCATTGCACCTGTCCGACGTGTAACTGTAAACATACATTCAACATTATAAATAGCGTGATTCACTAGAGTTATGTAAGATTCACACCTTTTTGTATATAAAAGAAAAGTGTTTCGAATTAAAAAGTTTCCGTTTGGGAATATTGTGCTGTAATTTCGTTGCTACCAAGTTTGTGTTTCAGCTTCTAGTTTGTGTTCTTTGCATTTGTAAACTGGCCTTAATCAAACATTGTACATAAATTACAAAATTGAACGTCCTATAATTTAT
>JAGDQP010012720.1:3481-22032 GCA_022664845.1 Lepisma saccharinum
TATATATATATATATATATATATATATATATATATATATATATAAACTTTTATATTCATAATTTTACCATACAAAACAAAAACTTGAACAGCACATGAACTGGACTGGCATTTTTACATTAAATCTAATCTGTTGGATCACAGAAACAATGAAATTTCATTTTAAAGCTTCTTAATAAATATAAATGTATAGAAACAATTTCTGGCAAAGAAATTAAGTTCAGAAGATTCGGAAGGCCACCATCACAAGCACTGCAGATCGTCATCATCAACTATGTCTTTGAAATCATTGAAAAAGTCTGTATGAACTGCTTTCTCATTTGCCGCCAAACACAAACATGGCCATCAGAACCTCCTACCTCTTCCATCTCCATGTATGGTCCAGCTCCTTCAGGACACATTTCATCTGCTACAACGGTAGGCTTCATGTTAACGGTTACCTACTTGGATAGTGACAAACATTCCGTCAAATAAAGATTACAGTAGGAATATCTCATCTAATTCCTTGCCTTTAGGTATGGCTCCCTGGATTGAAGCTACATTACCTCGTTGAATTGCCATGCTTATTCTTTGGATAAGAAAGGTGCTTGCTCTATTATCACCAGATGATTCTGTGATACGCTTACCTATTTCTTTTATGAAGTTGAGGCCTTCTTTCCCCCATGAACAAATTGGATTCGATAGCAATGGGTATGAAATGGTACTTCTGTGTAAGATTATTATATTTTCTTCTTTTTTCCGCTTCTTTTCTACTGGCGATATTTCCCGCCTGGATTGAGGAAAAAGGGAGGTTGGAAGGAGCGAACGTGTCTGAGCAAGTGAAGTCCCAAATTAACGGTTTACCTCTCTTCCAGGGTAAAAGAGTCATCCCATCTGGTCTTTTACCATCTGTTCTGCTACATCCAGTAGGTTCTCGTACTGCAGGAATGCCAGCTGAGATTAGTGCCCTCATTATAATGTCATTAACATTCGAGTGACGACGATATCTACCTGCGCTTTTGAAACAAGAAAGGTCATGTAATCCTTTTTTATTTACTTCATTTTTACATGCCTGACATTTGTGACTTTCACAAATATCTGCACCCAGGCGAATTCCAACTGCTATTCGGAAACATTCATTACTGAGGTGAAGGCCGAGAGGGGGCGAAGGTAGAGCTTTGAGCCAAGCACCTGCTTCGAAGGAAGACGCGGCAATTATTCTGGCTTTGTCTTCTAAGTTTTCTGCAGTCTCAAGGAAAAAGGAGAGGTGTGATTTGATAATGGGTTCATCCCATGTAAATTGCTTTGATCTAGTATCGAGTTCAGGCAAGAATGATCCAACTAATAATGACCAAATTGAAGAGCAAGTCTCAATCTCAGAATCCCCATGAGAACTGATATCATTTTGGAGAAGTGATTCTATCAGGCATCGGGAACCATAGAATGAAGGCGGGAATAGCCAAATCTAAGGCGCGACGAATGCCTAATCCTCCAAAATTGACAGGGAGAGAAACCTGAAGCCATGTGTGGTCAGGAAGGAAACAATTTAGGATGGATTCTAAACCAGATTTAATGGTGTTATCGTAACGTTCAAGTAGATCATCATCTCTCCAAGAAGGCGAACAACGCAGAAAATAATAATAATCTTGGTATGGTAAAAGAAGATCTTAGTAAATAAAATGCTGAGTGTGCAGAGATCGATGAAAGACGTGAAAAGTACGTTTCAAGTTCGGCTATTTTCCCAATTAATAAGGATTTCCTTGAGTCAGTAGAGAGGGCAGCACCTAGAAGAAAAGCATTTGACGGAGACATTAATTGAATGCCTGGAGCCACTTCGTTGAACATTGTGAGAAGTATATATATATATATATATATACTTTCAGAACTTGTTTAAATTGCATTGCATTATGGCATTTTGGTATCTTTGGAGCATGCCAGGGGAGTATAGAAGGAAGTCGGGCAGGGCCTAGGTTTCACTGAAAAGCCCTGTATTTTTCAGTTTCTTTAAAACCATGTTAGTTGAGCTGAAACTTTTCTAAACACAGACTTCTTTTTATTTTACACCTACATTCAAGAACTAGATAGGCAGCTATGACATAAGCCTGTTATGTTGGAGAGAGAACGCTTGGGAAGATAGTGCCCAGAGCTTTGGTTTAGAGACCATATCCGTATTTACTTGGTGAAAATTAGCGAAAACAGGATGACCAGCAGCAGAACTCCTAGATGCCTCCCAGTGCTAATCATAATTCCGCTGCCGTAGCTACTCGACTGCAGAGGCTGGGTCTAACGCAGGCTGTCAATTTAGAAAGAACACAAACTCAAGCACTGAATACTATCCATGCCCATCTAACGCAAAAAAAGTTTGTGTTGATGTCTGAATATTGTAAGCTATGAAAAGTGCGTCCTCTTGAATATCGAACTCATTCACATTGAACAGACAAACCTTAAATTTCTTCGCATGTAGCTAAATATAGAATATATTCTAGTGTTCAAAAATGACACTTATCAAGACTACATCGTTGAACCTATTTTGCATTTCGTTGATCATTGATTCGACAAATCCTTGCCTTTTCGTAATCTCATTTTTACTGGTTCGTAACCGTCAAACGGCTCCGAGTATCAGTTATAGAAACGAATTAGAAACTGCTCAAATAGAAGACTAAGGGTTAATAAAAGATATATTGTCAAAAGGATGTGTTATCTTCAATACTAGTTATCTATAAATGAAAGTGCTCTAAGGTAGAAAATCTTTAGGTATAACCTAAAAATGTTCTACCTTAGAGCACTTTCATTTGAACTTGCTTCCATTAGCAATGTAGTCAGTTTACTGATCTTGAAAATCTAGAACAGAATATTCGGTTCTATGAAAATAACATTAAGCTTATTTGGCACGTCGCGTCGCAAGATTTTTAATTCCAGAAATGTGTGAAATATTACAATAACAATGCAAGTAATCCTATCATACGTTTGCAATGTTAATGGTTTTATTTGGTTTAATAGTCCTGAAGAGGGTAAAAAGTTGAGCATACAGAGTGTGTGTGAAGAACAACCTTATGAAGTTGAAGACGATACGTTTAATTAAATACGAGAGTATATTTTCAACTAGATACATCACTAAAATTACAGCAATTGTGCAAGAGGTTATATTGAAACAAGTAAACGAGGACTATGATTTAATCTCGCTCTACAAAAATATTTTTGAAGCCAATTTATTCTTTTAAAATTCATACAAAAACAATCAACAGCATTTGAAATACATAAGTAGTCCATTTACAAATGAATACACTGATAGCATCATATAAATAGAATTTAATCTCTAAGAAACAAAATTGAAGTATAAAATAAAGCGTGCTACATAAAGCATTCGATACAATAGACATACACTTTATAGTAAATTATGACATTCACATACTTTTCTGCTGTTACAACTAACGCAAAATCATTGCATGCACTTCTCCAATGATTAGTATCCAAAACCATTGACTTAGTAACATTTATTTCTATGCCATATGCAAGATTACTTCGACTCTCAAATTGTATACATTAATATACAATCGAGTTTCAGTGCTTATCACTACGTTGCTTCTGTTAAGTGGATTTGATGCTTTTCTAAGAAAGATTTTTCTACCACAAATAAGGAAATATTAAAAGAAATCTAACGAGGGGTTAGGGTTTATATGTATTTCATACCTTGTAACGGTTGAAAAGTAGTGTCAATTTAATACAACCTTCAACTGTAGCATACTGAACTTAAAATATCTTCCAAATTACCTTGAAATTGTAGAAATATGGGGAGAAGTGTTTTCGAAAGTATATTTCTAAAAAAAAAAAAGTCAGTCTTAACAAGTGATGTTAAATTTCAAGTTTCATCACTTGTATTGCTTACCATAAAATATAGTTAAACCATATCATGCAAATTATATATTCGGATTCTTGCATGCTACAAAATTGTGCTTTGGTGCTTTAAAATGGAAAATAGTATGATCAGTTCTAAAATATAAATATGTAATGGTTAAGTATGTAACAATGATTATAAAACACATTTTTACATAAACATGTTAAAAACATGTAACAACTTACATGTTTTTAAAATGTTTACGTGAAAATGTTCTTTATAATCATTGTTATATACTTAACCAATTGCATGTCTACATTACCAATTACATGCTTTAAAAAGGAAGAATTGACAGCTTATCAGACATTCGCAGAAAAGAACAGTAAAACAAATGCTACGAAAAATGCGCGAAAGCAAGATAAAACAACAAAATGTTTATAAGTTTGTTTGTGTCTGTTTACAGAGATTTTCTTTTCCAAATCAGTATAATCGAATCCATGTGTCTTGCCTTTCAAGTATGGTGATCGACGTTGGTATGCACGTTTCTGAAAAACAGATACAGAAATAGTTTCAATTCGATGTAAGGTTCATTCTTTATGCTCACTATTTTCTCCTACAAGCACTCTTAAAATTTTATGTTATTTGTACCTGTATCTTACATAAATAACAAAATGGGCACTCTGTAATATAGTTCCTGAACCTATGTGAACGAAAAGCATGAAGCTAAATATTTAAAAAAAATCAAGACTACAAATAGCAATTAGATAGTGATGGGAATTTTGCTATACCACAGTGTCAGAATACTGTACGTTTAACATACGAGAAAAACAGTGTAATGAGTTAATGAAGTGAGCTTACAAAAAGGAGGTACGGTAATGTAAACGTTTCATCACTAAGGGATTAAGATGAACCTTAGAGACAGAATCTTTGACATCTCAGTGGAACTAAATAACATGAGGCAAGAAATGACGTAAGAATAACGTATCACCCAGTGTTGTTGTAATAACCTACATTAATTCTAAATAATTTTGAGATCGGAAAATCTTGAAGCTATTTGTCAGGTGAGACGATGAAACAAATCAGAACCGCCATATATAATGTAAGGAAGTAATGGACATTTCTTACTACATGAATAGTTTACAGTATAACGTGCAAAACGACCAGTTGTGTTTCTGGTATCTCGAGGAGAAAGTAGTAAGAGTATTTGAATTCTCGTTCTATGTAAAAGCTAAATTTGTGCCACGAAGAAATAAATGAAGATAAAAATTACCGAGCTCATGAGAATTCTTTGGAAGTTTGAAATCCAGAGTAAAGACGAACATTCAAGGTCATGTTGATGCATCACTTCTACGAAACAGTGTAGATGACATTGATTATTACTTTCACTTACTCTTTTCTTTATTATTAATAAATCGTTCAAATGTTAGTTCTAATACTACTCAATATTGTAAAATTAATTTATCTTGTGTAACAGTTTTCCACGTTCCTGTCTCAACATAATAGATTAACCTACTGATAACATTTTTTTTTTTCAATTACAATGACAATCTGTTTGGACTAAAAAATATTACAAGTATTGCGTTATGTATCAATTACGTTGTACTACCAACTCCAAAACTGGGGCACCATTCTTCTGCTAACTTGAACTCTATGTATATGTATGCTATTGAACACAGATATGAATTCTACACTGTTCAGTATATATCTAGTTAAGTGGTGACAAGTTTAAGAGCCTTAGGTTTATAAATAAAGCACACTAAAGTCAATGACTACCACCCCATAATTTCAAAAATGCTGCTAATGCAATTAATCCGCAAATATATTTGTATATGAAAAATCTAATAAATGCAAAGTTCCTTTCTAAAAGCCTCTCCCCTCGCCAACAATGAAAAGCAGAAAACTGAACTTCTCTCTAGTTGTATAAATCTTCAATTTCTCATTTAGATTACGCATCTTAAAAACTAGTTATATAAAACTTTCAAGCTGCATGTGATTCTCTTTACATATAAATTTCAATACAAATTTAAGTTAGATAGGCTTACGTGAATTAAAACGTCTCACTTATAAGAAATAGTCCTTTAATTATTAATCAATGCCATTCCTTTCAAGACTTGCTACAACTCTTGTTAAAAAATGAGTGGCCTACTAATCTAGCTTTCGAAAAATATCTACATTAAAGCTATTAACATTTCTGATTCCGAACCCCTGGAATGATCTGTGCGCGTTTAACAGTCTATTTTTACTGTAATCACTATTCGTCGAACAGTGTTTGCCTCATCAAGCTTCCCGCCAATAATCATACAGTTCCCGCGTTTTACAAGAGCATCAATGGAAGCAGCCGCAGTTTCAACTTGGCAAGTAAACGAGGCGAATTTGTTCTGACGCTCTTCAGAAATAGTGTAAACAAATTCGGGCGTGTTTGGTTCTTTGGTGGCAGCTAGTTGAACACAATGTAATGTTGCCTTATATTTATCAATGTATAGTCCTTGATACAAGAAAACTCCCCATTCATCAACATTGAAAATACGAACATCATGACTTGATGGTGTATTTAGACAGAACTTAAACTCTTTACCTTCGCATACCTGTTTGTTAAAGCAAATATTGTCATGCACACATGAGACATGATTAAGGAAAGACTCGTTCGACAACATGGTTGTACAGCCTTCCACAGGGCATTTGAATCTGGCATATGAACATATATCCAGATGGTTATCCATTTCTATATCCTTCAGAACAACATTACAGCCTTTTCCTCTGTTTGGACAAGGCAAAGGTATCCACTGCATCAAATTCTCTACACATTTATTCCTGTTGTAGAAATAAGAATCGCACAGTACACATGGAGCAGACGAATGTTCCTTACAGTCGTTGCACATAAGATGACTACTTGAACAATGAAATATTTCTTGCTTACATTTAATCTCCCTGCATCTAATACACTTGAGAATCTCCCAAATATGTTCAAGTTCAATGTCCAAATTCATTTTTAGTGTCTATGTGTATATAGTACTGCTACATACAATTCCAACCTGTAATTTAAAACAAAAATAAAATTAGTAGATAACCTATACAATTTGCTTGGTGAAATGCTAGGTTGGTGCATAAATGCGTAAGAGTTTGTAGCCTGTCAGCGTTGATGTTCCTAAGAGTTTGTCATTTGAAGTGATCGTGAATACGCACTGAATTCTGCAGAGTAACAAAGTTAGTGAATTTTGTGGACCACAGAAGATGGAGTGTCAAGTGGAGGAAAGCTAATACTTCCAATATATTCTTCTGTTTAATAGGAAAGTAAAAGCAGCTGAGGTGGCTCGACATTATTTGTATTATGTACGGAAACCTGCGGTCGGGGAAAGTACGGCAAAGAAAAGGTTTAGCAGGACCACTTTCATCTCAGTGATTGTACGGATTCAGGAAGATCAGCGGACTTTGATGATGACTGTTTCAAGTCGTTGATTCACCATGATTCACGTCAGTCAACGAGAGAATTGAGAAATGAAATGAATTATTTCAAGTCAACCATCGTACGACATCTGCATTTCATGAAGAATGTTCAGATGTTGGGTGTGTGAATACTGCACGCTTTAAGCGAAAACCGCAAGTTAGTGGGTCATTATCGGTTAGCTCAAGAAGTCGATCATTTCTGTCCAGAACTGTCACTGATAATGAAAATTGGTGCCTCTGTTAAAAAAAAAAGTAGGATAACCAAATAGAAGAAAAGCCCTAACAAAAAAGCGACTTCCCTCGCAAAAGCTAGTATTCATCGACAGAAGGCAAAGCTAATCGTCAGGTGGAGTAAGGATGGCGTCGTGTACTGGAAATTGCTTCCCAAAAAGTATAACAATCATTGCTCACGTTTTTACCAACTCACAAGCAAACATACTGATGGGGGAAATAAACTTCTAAATTTCCTTCTTCCATCATGGTTAGTGTGTCTAAATATGTGCACATGCAAATTTTGGCAACTCAAGAGTAATTACTTTGGGAGATATCGATGTAATAGTCAGATTATTGTTTCTGAAGAGTGAAGGAAAAGTGTGAAGACACTCTTATATTTGTAAACTTCTGACGGAAATGGAAAGCAAATACATAGTATTGGGTACTGGGTGGAAGGCACTAACTTTTGGAGGGTGTTTTTCACGGCCGCCATATTGAATCTCAATTGGTTTTCTTAAATGGGAAGGGGGTCGTGTAATATGTCATTCTGGGCTAGAATTTTACGGGAAACACGTTTCTGAAGTCAGTTTTTGCGTAAATGTATTGTGAGAGATAATGGTATCTGACATTAGGATGGGCTAATTATGTAATAGCCCTAAAACACCAATTTTCTTTTGAAATAATGGAAGAATAAAAACCTAAATGCTTACAAATTGATCCTGATTATATTTCCATTTCGATATGCATTTGTATGTATTTAGTTTACAATTCATTCATTATTTCAAAACAAAATGGTTATTTTCAGGCTATTGCATCATTACCACATACTAATGTTAGATACAATTACCCCTCACAATAAAACATTTACGGCAAAACTGACTTCAGAAACGTGTTTTCCGTAAAATTCTAGGCCAGAATGACATATTACACGACCTCCTTCCCATTTAAGAAAACCAATCGAGATTGAATATGGCGGACTTCAAGATGGCGACCGTGAAGAACACCCTCCAACAGGTAGCGTCTTCCACCAAGTACCCAATACTATGTATTTGCTTTCCATTCCCTTCAGTATTTTACAAATATAAAGATATTTACACAATTTATCTTCACTCTTCAGAAACAAGAATCTGACTATTATATCATCGATACCTCCCAAAGTAATTGCTCTCGAGTTGCCAAAATTTGCATTTGCATATATTTTGACATTCTAACCATGATGGAAGAAAAAAATTTAGAAGTTTTTTTTTTCATCGGCATGTTTGCTTATCAGACGCCTTGGGGCCACAATTCAATAAAAACGCCCGCTAAGATTGCATCGTGTTGCTGCAACACCACGCACTCCGCTAACATGTCAAAACTAGTTGTCCAGGAGCTTGGGTGAGAGGTTCTTCTACTACTCCTCTTATTTCTACCTTTTTCGTTCCCTATCTAATATTATCAAAGGAAAGTACTAACGAAAATCCGCTTCAAACTTGGACTGACGACTTCTTTTACTCCAAACCAGATTTCTAAGAGCGAAATAAAAAAGTCGTCCCAGCGTTGGCTGTCAGTCATAGATAATGCAGAAGAATATATTACTGATTAGTTTGTATATCTTCCTTACATCTTAAATGCATACAAACATATTTTTAAAAATGCTACAGCAAAACACACTGCGAATTTATGCATCAACCTACTAATACTGATTCTATTCCTAAAACTTAGATAGTGCTCAAAGTAACACACAGAAATCTTGTTCAACGGGTAAAGTGAGTCAAGAGAGACAGGAAACAGTCATGATTAGTTTTCGTTATGTGGAATTTCAAGAGTGTTGACTTCAGCAATGTGAAACGCGTGGCAGTAATGATTTAAATGTGTTACAGGAAATGTTTGGAACCCTGACAACATTTTTTGAACATTTAGGAAAGAATTAAGACATGCATTTGATTACAATTTACAAGTAACAGTTTTGTAATGATAATTATGATTCAACGTTTTTCTCTCTAATTTCCTACTTCAAGTTCTGTTCGGACGAGGAAGCTAATTCTATTCATCTGTCTTAAATAACTACTTTTGATCTTTTTAAGGAAGTGCGTAAATTTACATTTAGTTTTATGGAAGTTGTGTGTATAAAACTATGTACTTTATTTGTAAGATTTCTTTTAGTTTCGAAGCGCTGGAGAGGAAGTCTTTGTTGAAGAAAAAGTATTCCTAGAAACCAAGGAAAGGTTCCCCTTGAGTTGTTTGTACTTAACGGATCCTTCTTTTTGTTCCATGTAAGCGAAAAGAAAACTCTAGAAATGAACTACTTGACAAGTTCTATGAAGTCGGCTTTTCCAGAACTTTTTTTAGGCAAGGTACAAAGGGAGTTGGAAAAGACCAAGGAACCTTGGAAAGGACCCACTGTGACAGGCGGCGGTGAATGGCTTTGCGGGAGTGGCTGCAGAAACGTGTTCAGTACAAGATGTGAAACTGCGCGCTCAGTGATGCGTCTTTGCTCTCTAACGATGCATCGAGAATATTTTCAAGTATTTTTTGCTTGCGTAATAAGATAGTGATTGACACAAAGTATGAGGTAAGAATGGATAAAAAGTTAATAGATTGAAATAAGTGCCGACCCTGATTAGTTTTCGTTGGAAATATTGGCCCTTACTTTGGTTTGGTAGTTTGGTTGAGGCACAACCAAAAAGAAAGCACGAAAAATAAAATTGTTGAGGTTTTTAAGAGAGCGGCAAATTTTACATAATGCAAAAATTTTTTCCTTGTAGTTTCAGAGTATCGAGTCAATATATTTTGTAAGTGTAGCTAATGCGTGTGTGTGTGTTTAATTTTTTTCTCTTGTTTGCGCTGCGAAAAGGAAGCAGAAAGAGCTGAATACAAAGTAACCAAATGGCATGGTGGAACCTATTTTGCAGAATATTAGTTTACTGCTAGCGTGTCGCGAGTCTCATCACAGAGCTGAAGGAAGGCATGGAAGGGACTCTTGCATTTCTTTGGACAGCATAATTCTCTTTGACCGGGTCTTGCTGAGAAGTTCGGCAGAATATAGCTCTGGCTGACTGAACTTTCAGAGCAGTGGCAATTTTTTTCTGGGAGGGCACCTGAGGTGAACACTGAAGGTCTTCTTTGAAAGTTGGACTACGATTGGGTACGTTAGAGACAAACTGTTTCTGATTAAGAGTTGTTCGGTCAGCGAATCGTCTCTCTGCGAGTTCGTTGAATGATAAGTCTGTATGCTGAAGTACGAGGGGACCCAAAAGATACCGGAATCGTTCTCCGGTGGGCCGATACGTTGTAGTACATGCTTCCGCCGCTAGATGCCTCTTGCTGGGACTCTTCTGCATCAGTCTACCGAGTACCGACCTGTGTTGTCGAGCGAAGTGGTGCCACGCAGTCTTCTTTTCTGTTAAGTTCCTCTCGCTTGTTCTGCAATTTTTGTGATAACTGGAAAGTGAAAACAACTCGTGAAGCTATGAAATTCTATTTTCTGTTGGCGAAACAGCTGTAATGCTTGAAACGGCTTAAATGAACTGCTCTGGGAAAAACAAAGCTTTGCGAGTGTGTTTTCCCGTTTCAAGATGAACCTTGTTCAGGGTGACCCTCGACCTCCCGAACTGACGAAAACATGGTCATACGTGGACTGATTATGGAATACCGTCGCAGAACCACTGATGAACTTGATTTGTTTGGTGCGTCCTGGAGTTCCTGCTGGTGAGGCACGAATGTTTGTGTGCTGGTGAGGTATGAATTTTGCTGCAACTCTCTTCATTTGCAATTTCTTGCTCAAAGTCCGTTGGCAGGAACTCCAGGGCGCACCAAACATATCAAGTTCGCCAATGGTTCTGCAACGGTGTTCCATAATCAGTCCCAGAATTCTGGTCATGTTTTCATCAATTCGGGAGGTCGAGGGTCGCCTTGAGAGAGGTTAGTGTTCAAATGGCCTCGAAGTGGCCAAACCACTCGTAATGTTTTTTTTAGAGCAGCTTCCTTGTAAGCCTTTTCAAGCATTACAGCTATTTCCTTAAACAGAAAATAGAATTTCATGAACTCATGCGTTTTTTCCACTTTTCAGTAATCATAAAAATCGCAGAACAATAGAGAGGTGCTTAACAAAAAAAATACTACGTGGCACCAGGACTTTGCTCGACAACGCTGGTCGGTAGACTGATGCAGAAGGGTCCAGCAAGAGGTATCTAGCGGAAGAAGCATGTACTACAAGGATTCACCCGCCACAAAGATTCTGGTTTCTTTTGGGTCCACCCTCGTATGTTACCCAATTTGTACTGTAAACCATGTTCATGGAAAGAATAGATATTAATGAAGTCTGACGACTCCTCTGCGATATTTCGTTCTTTTGCGACAAGCACAGAGTTGTGCGGAAATTGATTAATATTAAGGTTCCTTTTTCCGTAGAAATAGTGTGAATCTCTGACTCTAGATGGCAATGTAATCTCACATATATACTATGTACAAATTTCAAACATAAATGAAAGCCGTAGTTTTCATCGAAGAACTACGAAACCTCGAACGTAGAATCACTCCACCAATAACTAGGGAGACATATGGGCGATTTTTAATATTCTCTGTTATACATTGTTGCGAGGCCTCCATTGTTGGCAAAAAGACAATTTCGAACATCAATGAAAAGAGAATTATGAACGCAGAACAACGAAAAATTTAGCTTACTAACACTCTGCTAATAATTAAGGAAAGTACAGACGAAATATTCATACCTCCAAATATACATTGAGTTCCATTCTTGTAAGATATAGAATTCAAACATCAACGGAAAGCGTAATTTTGAATGTAGAGTTATGGAACATTGCATTAAGTAATACTTAACCAATACTTAGTGAAAGGTATGAACAGTTTTTATATACTCAAAAATGCATTGAGAAACTTCAATTGTTGGAAAAATATATAGAATTCAAACATGAATGGAAAGCATAATTTTGAGTTTAGGTTTACGAAATTTGGCATAAGTGTAACTCATTGAATACCTAGGGAACTGTACGATCCTAATTTTTATATACTAAACAATGTACTGTTGAGAAACTTCCATTGTTGGAAAAAGTTAAAGAATTAAAACATCATTGGAAAACGTAATGTTAAATGCAGAGTTAAGAAACATTGCATGAAGTAATACCAAATACCTAGGGAAATGTAGACAACATTTTTATACTCTCAAAAATGCATAGGGAAACATACGGACGATTTCATTCATATATTCTCAACTGTTCTTTGTTGCGACGTCTATATTGTTGGCAAAAATACAAATTTCGAACATCAGTGGAAAGCGGAATTTTAAACTTGAAACTACAATATTTTCAGCAATTGAGAATTCCACCAATAGCTGGGAAAATACACGGGCGAAAGTTTCATGCTCCCAAAAATACATTTTTGAGAGACCTCTATTTTTACCCAAAGATACAGTATTAAGACCAGTGGCAAGTAATTTCGAACGCAGAAAAAAAGAATTTAACCTACTAACATGCTTGTGTTAAAAATCTCCCCTAAAACGTTCTCTGTTTGGGCTACACAGTTTTTGCTTGTACTGTATTTGCTTCCCTAGAATAGCAGCAGATTCAAATATACTAGCAGGAATTACTAGTCGATTCGCATTAGGGTTATGGTCCCCAAAACAATTTTTTGATCTGGCTAGGAATGGAGAGAGGTACAGGAATTTTGGCACATTCTCAAACAACGCGAAGACGAATTGTCAGATTAATACATATATTAAAAGAAATCTTAATATTTACAATTGAAATCTTCTTGATCCATGAGTGTGGGTGTGATGGGCTGATTAGACCTAATATTTATAGAATGACGGTGGTCATGCGCCTGTTTGGTACTTGAGAGGTTCTCAGCGTGATCATAGAAAATTTACTCCTCTCACGACTCTCCTCCAATTGTTCTTGAGAATGCGGTTGGCTCCAAAGCATGTATATAATAAACTAAGAAAGTAGCCCAGTCTTGGCCCTCAGAAGCTGAAAACCGGGGTTGCGTTTGGGAGCTCGTGTGACGTCATCCGGAGTTGTACACACAAAGGAACCAGCTAACGGCACATGCTATTCAGTATTTGACAGCGTGAATTTCGCCTTTCTTCTAGGAAGAACATTGTGTTTGCTGGATGTAGAGATCGTTTTTTTTTTTCTTCTGTGATGCATTTTATTTCTTTAATTGCAACTCCCGGGTCGAAAACATGAACATTCGAAAGCGAGCGTTTGAGTCACTTAAATAATCTCTCCTCCTATAAAAATATCTTAAGTCTGCCGAATTTGTTTCGTCTAGTTCTTCAGCAAGCGAAAATTTCGAAAGCAATAACAGAACATTGGTGAAAAATATGGAAGCAGAAAAGGAAATTAAACGTGTCCAGAGTCTCCAAGAAGAAAGCAATGTTACACTTATGAGACTGATAAAAAATGTAACCGCCCACAGACACAATTAAAGTACTTGAGAAACAAACAAAATCTTAAAATGTCGATTCATTAGAATTCGCGGACAGAGAGAGAGAGAGAGAGAGAGAGAGAGAGAGAGAGACCACTTTCGAGAAAAGGGTTGTTGAAATTCTTAAGGATAATCTAAAGCAACGATCTCCAACAAAAGAAGGCAGAATTACCTCCGTATATATCTATTTTCAGTGTTACGCGAAATTTTCTTGCTGCTCCTGCAAATTCAAGTCTAGAGAGTTCAAACTTTCAGGGAAGAAAGTTCATAACCAATTCAAGAGCGTGATCGATGCCGATTTTTAATTTTAGTTTTTGTTCATTGTTGAAAGAGCTTCATTGTTATAGGTTTTGATATTCACAACAGCAATGAAGCGATTCTTGCTTTTTTCTCACAAGAGCAAATTCAGTGTTTATTGAACCGAAAACGTAGACAAAGAGTGGTCCAAAACGAGTCTTTGGAACGCTTTATCGATAAGCTGTGTTTCGCGAAAATCATATATGATCGTAAAAAATTAGATAAAGATATCTGTTCCACGTATATCAACTTGAAAAGCGTGGACTAAACAATTTCAATGCAAACCTGGATATTAGAATACATACCGATAGAAAGTTGCTGTAATTATTATTATAGTTACAATGTTTAATATTTTGTTAAAAAAGAATTAAATATTGGAACTTAAAATTTTGGAAATGGATGTGTCTCCTGTAAATATGCTGACAGACAAGAATTTGCAGTCTCGATTTTTTATTTTATTTTAACATTTGTGCAAATTTTGTATTAGTGGAATTATGGCCAATCATAATTTAATCAAATGCTGATCTGACTTTTCAACTTCGGGACAAAATATTTATCTATCACTTTTTTGTCAGTCATGATATAGGAGCATATTTGCAGGTTTAATGAAGCTGGTTTCTGAAGTAAATGAGTTTCAAAATTGTAGGTGTATGTATGGTGTATGTAAGAAATATTACGGGTCACTTCCGTAAAACAAAAATCAAACTTTCACGGCTCGATGTTAGAAGCACGTGACGCTAGATGTTATTTAAATAAATTGTAAGGCTATATCTAACTTATTAATAATAGCATAATTAGAAAAGAATACGTTTTTCTATGTTGTCTTCGTATTTTAATTTAGAATTTCTTGATTCGATATTGAGAGAAAACATCTTTACTTCTTGTATAAATATTCCATATCCTAACCGAGCCGCCGTAGCTCAGTGGTAGAGCGTTTGCGTAGCATTTGAGACGTCGTGGGTTCGATCCCAGCGGCCGACTATCCTGGCTGAGATTTTCCAGGGTTTTTCCTCAGTCACACCAGGCAAATGCTGGGGTGAGACTTTCAACATAGGCCCTGGCCAACACCTTTCCGAATCATTTCCCGGCCTTTCCCCTCCCCTATTCCGGTCTGAGTCTTAGATGCCTAAAGGCCATAAATTGAAATTCAATTTCCATATCCTAAGCTTTACTAAGTTTTCTATCATAGCACAATCTACATTTTGAGCTTAATTAGGCAACTTTGGCTCAGGACGGAATAATGGATGGATGTCAACCAGGCCCTACTTTGAAAGAACCATCCCAGGATTTGTTTACAGTTACAGGAATAAACTGAAGAAAAAACAGCCATTATGGGCGGCCGTTGGGTTCGTTTCCAGAAACTTCCAATTGCTGAGCTAATGATCTACGTACGATCTACATATTGTATTTATGTTATTCCTGGAGACTAATAAGGTAGTTTTTCATTTAACTCTGAATTGTATAATTCTTAGATTCTTATACAGTTTAAAATAATTGAATCGGTATACACCGGAAAATATTTCAAAAATCTTTTGGTAGTTTGCTATATTGATGTATATTGGGAATGGGAAGTTGGATATACACCGACCAATCAATATAGCAGATTTTGGTTGTGAGGTTGAGGCAATTTCGGACACCCTAGCTGAGGTTTTCTCTAGTTTCTCTCGGTCGCACCAGGCAAATGCCGTGATGGTATTTGAATAAAGCCAGGACCGATTCCTTAATCCTGACAAATATTTCCCTTTGTTATTGCTGTTACTATTCAGTACAAAGAAAAGATTGTGTCAGCTCTTTATGGGGAGAATCAAATATTGTTTCTAGATTTCTTTATGGCCATGGCGTGATTGACTTCTGGATAACGTTGCCCAAATGATGCTTATTTACTCATTGTTCACTCAGACTTTGTGTGTGTAGATACAGAAAATTAATTAGTTGGAAACTTAGAATATGTTTGGAGCAGTGGATGAGAGAATCGTATTACTTGCAATTACATTTTATAAAGCATCAAATTTTAATTATCTTCGTCCTACTCAATTATGCAAATATTCAACCAATACAGTGTATATATTCCAATGTTGTAAATATGTGTATTATGTATTGATTACACAAAGTCTACTTTAGTACAAGAATTACAAGTATGTAGCTAGGTAAATCGGTGCCTTCGCTATGTAGCCCAGCCTTTTCAAATCCACGTTTCGACTCCTACCTACGTCACGATTCCGAGAACGACCGAACATCTCCGATCGCCTGACTGAACCCCCTAGTTGGCTCCACAAGGGTAAACAAAAAGTGTGTTAACGAGACAACCCTCGGCCTTTGGCTACAGTGGGCCTCCAGGAAAAATTACTAGCCAAATGCCTCATACAAGACCTTCAAGTACATGTAGCCCTGATAACTAGCAATTGAGCACTCCGCAGTCTTGTGAACACTTGAAATCAGTCCTTTCTGCACGAGATTCGAAGTAATCATATTGGTCTCTGACAAATTTCAAGTAAAATACTTCGTATCATCAGTTTGAAGCAAGAGTCATCTATGAAAAATTAACTTGGGAGAGAGGTTGTCAACATTTCCAGTGGTCCCGTAGAGAAATACAAAATCAAGAGAGCTCTGACAGAAATACTTTACGTACGTAGTCAGCTTTCTGCGTGGCCTCTTTCAGTGGTGTGGTCGTATTCCAAACACCCTCCACGTAGGGCATACTTCAAGCGAGCGAAAAGTACAAGTTGACTCCTACCGAAAAATATTTTAAAGTCCCGACTCCAGAAAAGTTCCATTATTACACGGTTTAAGGTTGACTAACCGTATCCTTTCATTTAGTGGTACCTTAGAAAAAGTTTCTCTTGCTTCTTTAAATGTTGCTGCAGCAGTAGAAGTAATGACTCCATGTTCCCTCTTTCCTGCCATATTTATGCAGCCAATTTCCTTGGTAACATCCTCGCAAGATTTCGAACCGAGGTTAAATAGTTCTACGAACTCTCTTGCACTGACTTCTCTTCAGTGGGTGACTTTCTCGCTTCCATCGAGAAAGGTTCTTGAACTTAACAGCTTTCCTCTTCCTTTTCTTCTAGTGACGCTTCCGACATCTACTGTCGTCACCTGCATTGAGGCAAAATCTCTCAAAGCTTCTCTGCATCCTCCTTGTAACGCAGAACATCCTTCTCTAAACGCTCAATTTGTCGGTTTAACTTCGAGATCCCGGTCTCCATTTCGAATAATGCAGCGCTCCAACTTCTCAGCAGATGCACACATCGCTAGCATCTCTTCCTCCATGGCCGTGTTGGCTAGCGAGGCTTGTTGAAGTTCACGTTGAAATCTGTCGGCGTAACTTCTCGCCTCTCTCTCTCTGCGAAAAATAAGACAGCTTGTAAGAGACCTCTTTGCGGAGTGACGTCCTGACCTGGATTCGAACCTCTTTCCCTTTTGTTTCAACTTCCTTCGTAGCCGGATCAGTACTAAACTCAACGTTCTCTCGCATCAGTTTGCCGCCTGAATCGAGTTTACAACCTTTCTTCCAATCCGCACGGTCTGCCTTGGTAGTACCATCCCTCCAGTTTCCCAGTGGTGCGCCACTACTTGTCCCCACCTGGAAGAATCCTCTGTTATGACAAGTCTATTTCGGCCATGCAAAAGCATTATCTTCTTCGTTCATCATGGGTAATCTCTCCTTTATACCCCTGCTTGTAGCGTTGGCAGAATCCCTGTCTTCTCCCTGGCTGACTTCACCACGGGACGACATTCCTAACTCCAACTTTATTTTGGGATTTCTTTTCCAAAATCCTCAATTTTTATTAAAACGGTATGCGTCCTAACGTCTACCACCAGGTTCCTGGGGCCCAACATCCCTTCCTCAAATCTCCGGCGGAATCACTGCTCTCTAAGACATCTCTAGCTTCTACATTTCCTCTCCCTTTCTTTTGTTTCCACTTGTTATATCTTGAACGTTGACAGCGCGTTCTCTTCCCTTGATGGAATGACTACAGAGTCTCCGGACTTTGGTCCCCTGCTATGTCACCAGACCTGGGGCCTATTCCACCAACGTACTTTGCAACTTTTCACTTTGCACTTGTTACTTTGCAGCATTAGCAGAGTGCAAAGTTTTTTTGTTTCACGATTCCAAGACAAGGTCTTAGCAGTTTAAACTTTGCAATTGATCCCCTTGCAAAGTCTTAGTAGTAATGACTTAACTTGTATGATACAAGTATGAAGAGGGACGAAATCATACGGAAAAAGCTTACACTATTAGAAGTGTGTGTGGCAGCTCTCAGTATATAATATTTGTCGAACTAGTAATTCTTATTTCATTATTGCTTTACTTTGAATGCAAGAAAATACTTCACCCCGTGACAGTAACGAAAAGT
>JAGDQP010012720.1:22963-49570 GCA_022664845.1 Lepisma saccharinum
TTGCTGTGAAAAATAGATAGAAACCGTGCAAAATCACTTACATCCTCAAAATATTGACTTTACACCCCCCCAAACTTAAATGTTGGCGGCATCCCTTCTCGTATGTCCTCGCCCTCGTCTGAGTCATCCATGTTCGTGCTTTCTAAGCAATCCCTACTCACACTGCATGCAACATTATGCAATACTACTGCACCAGCTTGTTTGGCACTTAATCTGAGGGGATTTAGGAAACCTTTCCTTCAGAATGCCGAAACTGTTTTCTATTATTTCCCTTGTTACTTTATGGACACTGTTAAATCTGTGCTCTACGTTATCCTCTGGATTTCTATGTAAGGGAGGAATCAACCATTATTTCAAGCCATAAGCACTGTCTCCTAGCACTACAGCACCAATGAAAGGCCTCCAACCTTCAAATGTACGATATACTGCCAAATTTCGTAACTCTTGAATCAGGCACATTGCCGGGCAAAGTAACATTCGTACTGTAAAATTGGGACCGTTGGTTTTCATACCTGTCAACGTAAGTGTCTTTCTCTTCAGAAGGAGCATCGATATTAATAAGTATTCTGTCCAAACAGCCACAAACTGATGGAAACCTTCCTTTCCGTAGAATATCTCTTGCAATGTTAGCTACTGCATTTTCAGTCCATCGTACAATGTTGTGGAACATCGCATTCGTAATTGTTGTTAACTACTCTAGTGGACTGCTCTGCAAACAGTTGCCCAACACCGTGCATTTCTTAACCAGTCAAGACATACATGCAATTGTTCGTTAGGTGAAAGCGTTTTACTTCTTTTCGTGTGTCTTTGCAATGCAGGGACCAACGTTCTCCAATATATATTCAGCTTGCTCACTGGTCATACGAAAACATTCCTTGAATTGTAGTTCATTTATCCCATTGAAATTTATTGTTCTTGAACCTTTTCCTCGGTACATCTTCATCACTGGATTCATCGCTTGATGAATAGAGGCCTAGAAGTTGCCGTCTTATCATTAACTAACCTCAATAATATTATATCAAAGTCACTTTTTCAACTTTGTGCTTTATGAGAAAAGCAATCCGACAGATTTCAAGCAACTGAGTAACTGCAATTACGGACACAACTTTCTTCACAAGTATTTGATGCAGTTTGAAAAGCCAGATGTGTCTTTGCAATAACTTCATCTACTTTGCGTTCTATTTCTTTGCACTTTGCTCATTACAACTTTTCGTGAAACAGAACATCATATTTTTTGCTAACTCTCTGCAACTTTTCACTTGACAAATTTCTCTTTGCACTTTACAAAATTTGTTGTACGTGGAACAGAAACTTGACCAACAACTGTAAAGTGCAAAGTGAAAAGTTGCAAAGTGCGTTGGTGAAATAGGCCCCTGTTCTCATGAGTGGAGCAGTCGTCTTCCTTTTCTCTGCTGGGAAAGTAACGTTCCGGTCGATGGTCACACAAAGAATTTCCTTCCCAATTTCTTCCATCAAAGGGAATAATATGAGTTCTATCTTCAAACAACAGCCCACCTCTTGACAGGCGAATGGCTATCCTTGCCTTTTCGAGGAATTCCGAACCTAATATAAAATCATTTTTTAATCCTTTGTAAAGCTTTGTTGGTACCTTCCTACCACGCAGATGCAAATTTATTTCCATCGCTCCCTGTATCCTTGACCTTCCAGTCGCAGTGTAAATAGTTTCTACATGCTCTAGTAACTTTATTCCTCTTTTTACTAACACTCAGATTTTCTGAGGCAAGAGTGGAATCCTAACCACTGTCGGTTAGGCCTAATTTCCGCATTCCTTATAGCAATTTCAACAAACGGAAGTTTCGGTTATGCGTTTTCCTCCCCTACGTTCCTTCTTACCGCGAGAACCATTGATGTTTGCTTAGTCTTATTCTTTGGACATTGGAGATATCTGTGGTTAGGATCTTCGCATATATAACAGTTAACAGAGACCTATTCTTCCTGGGGTGCATTAGACTCGTCGTCCATCCTCTTTCAGCACTCTTAAACTCTATTGAACAAAGCCGGGTCCAATGATTTCTCAGTCAAACATATTGGTTGGTTACTCCGGGGAAAATGTGCAGCGATTTCTAAAGGATTACACTTCTGTCCGCTTGCGTCTGCTGAATTTTCATAAGAATAAACAACTTTGAGCCTTAGCTACCTTTTCTTCTAATTCTTTATAAGCATTAATTTCCTGAAACCCAAGATATTGACGATACGATGAGTGACACTTATCAAGAATGCTCATGATTTGGGAATTTTCGCTGGGAGGTTTGTCCAGACGTTGAAATAGCTGACTCATGCGTCGAGCGAAGCGTGATAACGGTTCGTCCTTCGACTGGTAAGCGCTTTGGATTTAATGCTCTATTTCTGAAGTATAGTTGAATGAGAAAAATTCCGTGAGAAAAGCTCCCTTGAAGGCCGTCCAATCTGCGAATGGTTTATCATTATTAAACCACGATTTAGCTGATTTTCTCAAGGACCTAGGAAGCACGTAGTTCAACATATTAGCTTCCTTTGTCTTTCGCTGCAGAATTCCTTGAGTTCATCCAGGTAGCTGTACGGCTCGAGCTCAACACCCTCGCCAGTGAATACATACGGAATAACTCCATAACCTTTTCTGTACTATTTTTTGGGGTTTCGGGTTGTATATTTTCAGGCTGTTGCGGGGTGGTAATAGCTGATGATTCGACTCGAGTATCGACAGCAACTGTTCTTATCGCATCCAACAGTTGTTCGTCTTACATATCAGACTGATTCCCTGTCAAGTGCCTCCAAAATTTTCCCTTTCAAATTTCCTCTTGCAGTCATAGCTACTTTGTTTGCCAGATCTTAGTAACAAAAATTGTGTAAAGACGAATTAATTGCAGGTGGCAATTTTTTAATTGCGCTCTCAACTATTGTTTCAGTTAACAATTCCTTAATCAAATCCCTGTTTGAGTTTAGGCACCAGTTCTGCTTTGGTTAAAAATCGTCCCTAAAACGTCCGTTTGTGTTGCACAGTTTTTGCTTGTACCTTGCTTCCGTAGAATAGCAGCAGATTCAAATATACTAGAAGGAAATATTACTAGTCGATTCGCATTAGGTTTACGGTCCACATAATTATTTGATCTGGCTAGGAATGAAGAGAGGTCCAGGATTTTTTGCACATTCTCAAAGGCGAATTATCAGATTAATACATATATTGAAAGATCTTAATATTTACAATTGAAATCTTCTTGATCCATGAGAGTAGGTGTGACGGGTTGATTAGACCTAATATTTATAGAATGACGGTGGTTACGCGCCTGTTTGGTACTTTGGTAAACTATTTTTATCTGGGCCATACTAGTAACTTTGGACTTCGGCCCGTCACGGTTCGTCCCTTAGCTATTAAAATCCACACCCATGCCGGGACTCGAACCCGGAACCTTCGAACCGTTGGCCTACCGCCGCAGACCGCACGGCCACCCGGTCGGCATCTGTTTGGTACTTGAGAGGTTCCCAGCTTGATCATAGAAAATTTACTCCTCTTACAACTCTCCAATTGTTCTTGAGAATGCGGTTGGCTCCACAAGGGTCAACAAAAAGTTTGTTAACGAGACAGCCCTCGGCCTTTGGCTACAGGGGCCTCCAGGGGAAACTACAAGCCAAATGCCTCATACGAGACCAAGTACATTAGCCCTGATAACTACCAATTGAGCACTCCACAGTCCTGTGAACACTTGGAATCAGTCCTTTCAGTACGAAATTCGTAGTAATCATATTGGTTTCAGACAAATTTCAAGTCAAATACTTCGTATCGTCAGTTTGAAGCAAGAGTCAGCTATGAAAAATTAACTTGGGAGAGGGATTGTCAGCATTTCCAGTGGTCCCGTAGAAAAATGAAAAATCAAGAGAGCTCAGACAGAAATACTTTACTTACGTAGTCAGTTCTCTGCTTGCCCCCCCTTCAGTGGTGTAGTCATCTTCCAAATACTCTCGACGTAGAGCATCCTTGAAGTGAGCGAGAAGTTCAAGTTGAGTCCGACCGAAAATATTTCAAAGTCCCGACTCTCTGCTAAAATGACAATCCGACATGCTTCGCGGAGACTAAGTTAAAAGTAACTTTGCCTACTTGCACCTTGTTGACTGCATTTCGCAGCGATTCACGGCCTATCTTATTTTCGATGTCTTCCATCAAGCGAACTGTAAAACAAAGAAATATATAGCAAAATCCAAAGAGTAACTGTGATGAAATACCGGATAATGGAACGAGTATAGCTTGTAAAAATAACGGTCTATCAGCCCATCTCCGGATTCTTCTACGATCCCATCCCGGTCTCTCTACCCTCGACGGCGCCCTTCGGCTGGAAAGGAAGAAAAATCCATACACGAGCAAGGAAAAAACAATGGTCTCACAGTTATAAACTCCTGCCGCGGGGGTCAACACACACTAGTGGCTCCGAATCCTTCCAGTTCTGAGCCTCTTTGGCGGCTTTTAGCTACCTAGTAGTTTTCATTGACTTGCTGAAAATGATCAAATCCTTCTCTGAAAATGAAAATGATCAAAATGACCAAATACTAATTTAGATTAGTAAATGCAATTAATAAAATAAACACACAATCTTGTCATTTACAAAACCAATAGAGAATTTGAAAAGATAAAGATAGAAAAAACCCTGTTGCAGGTCTGCCTGTGAAAACAAGGATGGAGAAAGAATTAATCAAAAAATTTACATACAATGTCCATACAATAAAAAAATTGGTATGAAAATAATATTTAAATCATATTCTTATTTGTAAATCTTCGGATGATAATATATATTGCCATGGACATAAGTCTGTGGTCACAAACAAGCAAAGTACAGATGAAACGTTCTTACTTCCAAGTACACATTGTTGAGAAACCTCTATTGTTGGAAAAAGATAGAATTCATCAATGGAAAGCATAATTTTGAATGTAAAGTTATGAAACTGCATGAAGTAAAAATCAACCAAGGTATGGATATATGTTTTTATTCTCCTAAAAATGCATTGCTGAGAATCTCCCATTGTTAGAGAAAGATATAGAATTCAAACATCAATGGAAGTCGTAATGCTAAACGCAGAAATACGAAAGAATTTGAATGAAAGAATTGTTCACCATTACCTAGGAAAAGGTACGAAAGTTTCATATTCTCAAACATGCATGTTGAGGAACCTTCATTGTTGGCCAGATACAGAAATAAATCAGTGGCAAGAATAATTTTTAACGGTGAACTACGACACTTCCGTGAACACTTCACCAATGCCACAGATAATTTATACCAGATGTTTACCCTTGGCTTTGAAAATCCTGCGTTTGTTTTCGGTCTTTCAAGAAGTTTAGTCTCACCTGCAGATAGCGCGAAGTGCTCTTTTTTAGGTTTTACCTCAACGCTATCTGGTAGTGAGAGGTCAAACCAAGTCAAAATTCCCGCAGTTTCCCTCCTGTCTCCTTATTAGCTGACCGGCTCCAATGGCCTTCCTCATGTTGATAATGAAGTTTTTCACTCTTTCCCCACCAAACACGTTTTGCGGTGGTTAATATGCATTATTTATAACTTTCGTGATCCTCCACGAGCCTCTCCGAATATTCTGGAAGAAAAACTCTACTTCAAACATTTTTTTAGATTTGTCATCCGATTTGGAAAAGTTATTTACACATCTCTGACGGCATTTTTGTCCTTTCCGGGGTTATGAGACTATTTCTACAAGTTACTGCTATTGTTAGAAATTCTGCAGCGTGTCGTGTTTCTTGTGTTCTGGGGGTAACACCTCCCTGGTCCCGATCAACCCGGAAAGGAACACTGTTCTAATACAAATGTGTAAAATAATGGGAAAATTAAATTTCTGCTTTGCCGATTCGGTCAAAATGGGGTAACCTGATCAGACCGGGGTCCCAAGCATACGCCCAGTCCAAAATTTGACGTGGAGACCCGTCTCAGCTCTGATCAAAATAATCGACACTACTATCTCCATCAGTGGGTTGTGATTTTGGCAAATAAATGACACTATTTTATTATTATTGTATTTGGAAATTGGCTATAAATCCACGAGTACTATTAATTTTAGTGTTCAAATCATAGTTTTTAACTGTAGCAATCCATTAAGTAACCAACCTCCAACTGCAAATTAAAACATTACCAGTATTAGTTCTTTGTGTGACTATCATAACTGTGGTTCACATCCTATTTCAAACACTCGTCGTTTGTGTGTGGTAGATTCTTATAATCTACGTAGGATTAACTTCTTTTAAACGACGGTGACGGTTTGGTGCGCAATATTGTGAACTGCAAGGAGGAAGGAGGTGTGCTAGACTAAATAGTTCTAGTTCTGTCACTAAAAACAAAAACCATACTGAGCGACCAACAAAATAAAATGGCAAAACAATGGTTAATATATATAGAGTATAAAAATAATGTTAAATTGCAATCAGCAGAAATGGGAGGTGTAGTTCAAATTAAGGGGTTTAAACTGGATGGATATGACATGAAAACTCGTACTGGTTACGAATTCTATGACTGCTATTGGCATGAACATGCATGCATCATGCAACTTCGTCGTCATCCAGTTGATAATGAGGGACATACTCTTAGAGGGCCGGTATAAGGCTACACTAGCGAGAGAAGAATTTTTGAAAGCAGTTTTAAAATTAAAGTTGTATCCATCTGGGAATGCGAGTGGAACAAGATGGCTCAAGCATCTCCTGAAATTCAAGGTTTCATAAGACATGAGTGTTGTGAAATGCAACACCCCTTACGTCCTAAAGACGCCTTTGAACGAGGACGCACCGAATGCTTTCGTGGCTTATATGAATGTGGTGAAGACTAGTATTTAGCATATCTGGACGTAAGTTTCCTTTATCCGTTTGTGATGTCGAAGAAACCTATGCCAGGAGCAAAAACTAAATTTCGTAAAGCCAAAAGCCTACCCGATCCATGGATTGGTTCATTGTAAAGTACTTGCTCCTAAAAATCTTGCCATACCCGTTTTGCCATATAATGCACATAAACATCTCGTCTTTGATTTGTGTAGGTCTTGTATGGAGAGCTTGAATAATGCAGAATGTAAACATAATGATGAACGTGCAACGAAGGGAGTATTTGTACATTTGGCGTTAGAGAAAGAATATGGTATTCTTAAACTATATGTAATCTGGGAAATGGAAATGACTGAGGGATTGTTGTAACCGACTGTAGATAGTTTCCTAAAATGAAACAAAGCCAGTGGATTTCCTGATAATTGTTCTACAAGAGGAAAAGCAACAATATATTCATGATCATGAACACCATGAAGGTATTCGTCTTAAGTACGAGAAGCTCCAACATAACGCTGGGTTGAGACATATTTCAAAAATATTTTTTAAGCCTTATTCTGAAAATGCGATCTTCCACAAACTCTCATTGTTACTGACCGAAAAAGGTTTTCGGAAATTCTACGGTCGCCTCATTTGGAAGTTCAACATGTGACTTCTATAGCACAAAAATTACAAGTAACGTATAAAGACTTTGAAAATGAAAATTTGCCTCATGCTTTTACTAATGTAGAAGTAGCTGCCTTTATATCCCCGTGGGCTAGGGTTCGTTTACATGAATTACTAGACACTGTATGTATAGGACGTCTTATTTATTGACACAGACTCAGTTATATACGTGCAGAAAGAAGATGAGCCAGTATTACCACGTACTGGAAATTACCTCGGAAAATTGACAAATGAAATAGAAGACGGATGGGAGATGCAAAGCTTTATTGGATTGGGTCCAAAAATTATGCTAAGAAAAATCTTTCTACTACTGAGGTGCAGTATGTTTAAAAAGTTCGTGGCATAACAAATTATCGCGCGAAAAAGCAAATAACATGATCACTATTACAATTTGGCCACTGAAAAGTATGAAAGTCGTAAAATCTTTAGTCCTAATAATAACTTGCGCAAAAGAGGATACAAAATTGTTTCCAAAGGACGGTGGAAAACACACCGAATGGTCAATAAGCGAAGAAAGCTTAATCCCCCAAACAAAGAAAATTATTCTACTCTTCCCTATGGATAACGCAGTGAATAATTTTCGTACAAGTTACAAAATATATAGTTGACAACCAAACTTTTGTAAAGGAAAATCTGAAAAACTTTTTGTTTTAAGGACTTGATTCTAAAAACAGAAACATTACACATTCGTTGTTACGAAAAGTTTTCGTTTAAAATAAACAATTTTTTTTCCTTACGCAAATCTTGAAAAAAAAATTCTGAAAAGTAAAACTTAAAATTTTACGAAAATTTAATTCTTGTGAATTTCTTTAAAACCTATTTTTGTTACGAAAACTTTGTAAAGTCAAAATATATTCTTACGAAATTTTTTTGTGAAAATGAAAAATTTTCTTATGAAATTTCTTATGAAAAGTCCAAGCAATTTTTTTACCAAAATATTTTGAAAATAAATACTGTTGTAATTTTTATTTAATACCTATGTAAAATATTGTCTTTTAGGTAAAGTTCTTAAAGGAGTTTAAAAAGATGCAAATCAGAATTCTTGGTACCTTTTTATGCTACAGGAAAAATATTTTGTATTTGACTTTAGTTATTTCCAAAAAATAATTTATACCAGTTGATTTTTATTTCAGCAATCACTTGTCCGGAAAAGCATCACCGTGCAATAGTTTGTATCAAGTCTGTAATTACAATATTCTTGTATCACTTGGAAAATGTTTGAGTCTGTATATATCTTACTTAGCCACAAATAAAAAATTTCCTTGTTAGTACAAATCACTTGTTTTATTCCTAAACAAACACCAGTCCGTGTATATATTGAAAGACAAAAGGAGTGAAGATCTTTGTTACTACAAGTCCATGGATCCAGTGTATCTTTCACCCATAAGATTAACCAGATTGTCCTTACACTCGGCGTGTCAGCATCTTATAAGTCGTAAGAAATTTATGCAGCACATCAATAGAATCAGTGTGGAGTTCAACAAATTTCTGGTATATTTGTTCACAAACCAAGGGAGTTAACACATCCACCATACGGAATAGAGTGATTTCCTTAAGTCGACACACTCATTGTCAAAGTCAAAGAGAATATTGTGAAAGCACTCATCACAAATTATACTAAAGGAATGTGGCCATTCTGCAAGACTTACCAGCACACACTCGGCGATCACCTCGGCAAAAGTACACTCACAGCTAGCCATTGTTTCCTGGTTCATTTGCGGCATACTGTCACAATCGAATCATCTCCGTAATTTATTGACTTAATGAATCAGATTATTTTAAATTCAAATGACGTCATTAGTATAGCAGTGTTTATTTGCTTAGTCCTTATTACAACTCGACAAAATGTTTAACAGAAATGCTATTTTATTAATAGAGCCTACTGGTTATGCTAGCCAGCACGACCCGCCTGTATTATAGGTGGTGGTCAACACTTTTAGAACTTTTGCAGTTTTCAATCACTAACTTCAGCTTTGGATACTTTAGTTCTTCAACAGTTCGTATCCTACGAGCTGAGATCTAACAGTACTTGGGACCAAGTCGGGGGCTTTGGAGATGTAGTCTAAAATGGTGTATATATATGACCGTATCAGACAATAAGAAAACTAAGTGGTATTATTTTATTAAAATAATCGGTGGTTGGCAACACTTAAATGATTTACATAAGGTGGTCGCTGTTGAATTACCGTACTAATGGTAAAGGATAACATATTAGATTTTTCTAAGATGGAAACACTGCTTGTTCAGCCATGCCCGCTGTTGAAGTATCTATCTTTGCCTGAGGATGTGTAACATTTTTTACCGACTCTCTTCCTCCACCTCTCTTTCTGATTTCAAAGCAAACATGTAGCGGCAAATTGTGGGAGCAAAGCTTGTACTTCCGGTGCGTACTGGTAGTCTAATGTGTGTGTGTGTTTGTTTCTAAAGGGTTCTACAGCAGTCAGCCCAGGTTCCCGTAAAGTTACAAAATATTCTTTCGTAAAAGTGCCAAGGACTAACATTCAAGACATGTAAGTATAATTTCCTGTTACCAACTCTATATATCTTTATCTGTGTTAATATACTCTACAAAACATCACACATAGAGGCTATACCTAATTTAATTCATTAATATGACAAAAAAGTATTTTAGACCTGAATATTTCATCTAGATGGTCTCAAAACTTGTAGACATGTATTGATTTATCAATCCATGTCGTATAATCGAAATCTACACTGTAATTAAGGGGTGCAGAACACTTCAATCCAGAAAAGTACTCCTATCGCCCATACTTTTCAGTTTTCTCCTTATAAGTAAATGTGGTTTCAAGAAGTCTTTTCTGGATAAAATCAGTCCTTTTCAGCCTTCGTTTCATTAAAAGTACTCCAAATACTGCTTGTGTTCTTGTCCAGACAGTCTCTCTATCGAGACGTGTATACATAATTGCTATATACTCATAAAATTACAATTCAGAGACTAGAATCTGGTAAAAAGTCCTCTTGACGGTATTTCAAATATCAGTTTTCAGTCTATATTGTCCTCCATGTTTTTCAAAGTAGTCGAGATTATGTAAATAAGTCCTTTTCTCCTTCAATTAAGTGTTCAAGCTACTTTAAATGACAGTTTTCTGGTTAAATACTAACTCCTTGTGGTTCATAGTAGTTCTTTATTAATACCCTCCCACGAGAAAATCTAAGCAATGAGTTTCTTAGTACCATAATTTTCATGAAAATATAGCTTGTTTCCCTAATATGTGTGTTGAAATACATATTTCAATGTGCGATATTAACAAAATTGCAATCCAGGTGGTCACATTCAAACAATCATCCACGTTGGTACCGCCATTTTCATGTCCAAATACTTCTTTTGTATTAAATAATCTCCAATATAGCGTTCTTGTATTTTCGGGTTTCAATGACATCTCAAACACTAGTTTTCCGGATTATCATGTTCTAACGTCTCTTTCATACTGCCTATCGCTAAATACGAAAGTCTTAATTCCACAAGATTGATATCAAATAGTTCATTACAGTTCTTTCAACTTCAAATGTCACTCTTTTCCTTATATATTGACTATGTGGTTACAAGGAGTCCCTTCGCGATAACAAAAACCAAACATACTCAACTTTCATCTGACCAACTTGCTTTAGAGACGCTGCAATCGCATTTTGTCACTTCTTACAGTATAGATCCTTTTTTCCTGTCAAATACGATGCTTGTTAGTGGTAGATTGTTTCCAAATTGATCCTTTCCGGAGGGGGGGGGGTTAATCGTTATAAATTACAGTTGAAAGACTCATTTCAACCTGAATTACATACTAACTATAGCCTCCGAAGTGGTAGTTTGATGCTTAATTCATTCTTTTCCTATTTCAAAAGAGTTATTTTCTGCTAAAAAATAGCTAAAAACACAAGTTGAATACTTTTTTGCAGATTAATTACACATGTAAAGCACCAAGTACCCTCAAAATTGTAGCTAATAAGTTAAATTCTAGTTGCAGTCAGAAGGTCTCTCATATACGTTTCCTATACGTTATTTAACCATCCGAAGCAACAAACACTCGATCATCGAGTTTAAATAGAGAAACGAAAAGAGTATGATTTCATTACACTTTTGGTGCGCTATGGATCCATGTTTTTCTCCTCTTACGAGATATCGTGTCCTTCGTCTACACAAATAGAGGATTACAAAGTACCTTATAAACGTTTCGTATGCCATTCAAAACAATAATCACCTTGTATTAAGGTAAATTCACTTAAAAACTGCGTCGAAATGTGTCTCATGTACCTTTTCACTGTTATTCGAAGCAAAATATATCCAATATTACAACTTAAAATAGGTCTGTACACATAGAATACACTTTCTTGTACACTTTCATTACGCTTCTGGAGCGCTAAGCGTTCAAACAATAGCAATACTGCAGTAATTTCTGCTTGAACCAATTCGGATTGCATTGTTCTATACATATTTGAGCCTATCACGACTTGAAATATCATTTGAAATTCTATTCTGGTATGTATAGACATAGCTAACTATCGCCAGATAAAAATATCAATAGATATGGTTGCACATATTTACCCCAAGTAGCAAATATAGTTCTCATATCTCGTATAAAGCCCAACTGTCGAACGATTTCGAACTAATGTCCTCTCCCATATGAATATTCTAGAAGAGTTCACATGCAAATCAAAACCATTCTTACCTTGGCTTCTAAAAATCTATCTTCCAAAAATAACGTTTCATTATCTCCCCCAAAGAACACTGCGACAAATAAAACAAGCTATCTGGCACGAGCCGAAAACAGCAACACATGTGGTAGTGGTTGCAATTAGATAACAATTAAGATGTCTGGCCAGAGACAATTTTCCTCCACTACTCTGAAATGCGGAACATATGTCGTGCGCAGACACTTCGTGTTTCTCACGATGGTAGAAGTTCCCTCTGTCTTAAGGGTTAAAAGGTGCCTTTTTTAATAAGACAAGGGTCAGAGGTGAGCATGTGCAAAATTGTCACTTTCGTCAAAATAATGACACCATGTGGCGAGGGCAGAGGTCAATTGCCCCTACAAGTTTAAACCCCACTACAGAAGTTAATAAATTACGGGGATTTATTGATTGAAAGGAAAGAGGGCAGAAAGACAATTGATTTTTCTTTTCTTTCAACTTGACAAGGACGACTGGGAGATGTTAGCTGTTTTTCTTTGCAAGCAAACTATTGAAAACCAGTGTGATTTAAACAATGGCGTTCTCGACTTCGAGATGCTATTTGAGAAGCACAGGGGTTCGACCCCCACTGCAGACCATTCTGATTGAAGTATCTCTCATATCTATCGTATATTTTCCTCTAATTCTTATCGAATTCAGCCTATGGCAAGGTAACACACCAGTATAGATTCCAATGAGTGGTTACTATAGGGTGTTCATAAATTAATGGACACTTACCTGAAGATTGAAATAATCCTATTAGAGATGATTGCCGGATTAAACTATAAAAACAATCAAAATATAAGGCATTGAAGGCAGTATGTACCAAATACGAAAAAGTTGGTACTAGATTGATTATTTAGCATATTGATACTACTGGCCATTGCATAGAATATACATTGTATGGACAAAATAATGGGTACCATATAGATAATTAACTATCATATCCTTTGCTACTGTATAAATCATAGTTATTAATTTCATTTAAGGTAGTCATGCAACGTAGGCGGCAAGCGCGAACAGAAAAAGCCGACCATAAGATAATCGAATCATCTCACTCAACGCATGTAACGCACGTGTGCATGAAAATCTGGCCTTAAACAATCCTAAGTATTGTAAGATTTTAAAATAATATTGGTTCGCTTTTTGCAGGGGTATAATGTTTAATATCAGTGAAAAATGTTGGATTATTGTATTCGGGGAATGTAGTTATTGTAATCTAGGAGAACAGGGGGACAGTAATGGAGGAAGCTAAGTGGTTGGTTCAGAACCCACCCACTTTTTTCGATTATTGCAGTACTTTACTACTAAGGAGAGATGTTCTTACCTCTGGCTCAAGTGATTTAAGTACGACTGTCAAGGAAACCGGGTCGAAAGCATTTTCAAAATCTATGAATCCTAGACGCTGGAAATTCTTGTTCATTATTGCTTTCCCTAGGTTCATTAAATACTTGTGTGTGATCCACTGTGCTAAATGCAGGATGAAATCAGTCTTGTTCCCTTCCTTGGCAAAAATCTAAGTCTAGTTCAATATGATTCAAAATAACTTTGGTGAACATTTTGTATAGCGCTGACAGCAGACTAATTGGTTTGTAGTTCTAGACACGTTCTTTGTCCTGCCCCCTTTTTTGTACAAGAAAATGATAATAGAATTCTTCCAGTTTGATGGCATTTCTCTCTTAGACACATCGAAAATAACTTGGCAAGTTGCTTCGTCATTGTTTCACCCACATTTAAACATCTCTGCTGTGAGCCGCTTCTTCTTCAGGTGATTATTTTTTCCACTACTTTATCCACTTTTTCCTTCAATACATCTGAGACATCGTCGGATAGCGCATACCAGATTTAATAACTTCGTTTTTGTTGAATTTGAATTTAATTTTTAAGTCCTTTAGGCAACTTTGGTTCAGGACGGGTGGATGATAATGAGGCGATTGGTAGAGTGAAGAATGTGGGAGAATCCCAAGGAAACCACGCACATGGCGTTTGTCCACCACGAACCCCATATGGCCCGAGCAGGGTTTGAAGTGATGATCCAAAGCGCCAGAGGTGAGCGCTCTAATCACTGATCCACCGCGGCCACTTTTGTTTGTTATTTTTTTATAAAAGCAATTCCTTTTATTTTAAAACCGGGCTATGGGGGTATCTTCGCACTTACAGTTTATCTATTCTGCACACTTTCGATATAATTTCAATTCCAACGAACCTATTTGTCACAGTGCTCGAAGTGGGTTAGAAAAGGGAAGAAGGCACTCTTGTGCTTCTAATTTTATATTGAGTTTTAAAGATGGCAAAAAAAAATCTTATGTGTTAATCTTGATTTAACTTGTTGAATCTAGACCCTGTATATGGGATAAAACTTCAGGCTCTTTAAGGACAAAATGGACAAAAAACTACGTCTCGGCGCCGGCATTGCCGGTGAATGTGCAACACACGCGTTGCTACTGAACAGTTTCAAAGTCTCGAGTGATCATAGGATGGTGAGATGTAAGCTGAAACTAAATACTAGACTTGAGAGAAGGAAGCTTATCAGAGGATAACCGCCAGTTTTATATCTGGAAAATCTAGAAAAACACAGACAGACATTCGAGACAGAACTAAGGAACAGATTCAGCGTCTTGGAAGAGTTAGAGGATGAAGATATCGATAGCAGAAATAAACTGACTGATATAATATGAGAAACAGCCAAGGAAACAGCAGGCACCAGAGAGCAAGATTTCAGAAGAAACTACTTTTGATGAAGAAAAGGGAAATGAAAGAAGAGGAAAATTGTATAAAGAGGATTGAGTACATATAACTAAATTAAACCGTAAAGCAGAAAATAAGAGGTAGTACGAAGATAACTTAAATCTTGTTAGAAATACAATCGAGGAAAACAAGAGCCTGAAGAATGCCAAACAGCTGCTCATGATAGGAAAAAAGCAAATAATTGCAGTTAAGAGACCAGACGGGACCGTAATAAGGAATAAATTATACACGTATTTGAAAATTTCTACAGAGAATTGTAGAAATTCGTCAGAGGAAGAACTAAGACGAAGAACTAGGAAATGAAAACTCAGAAGATGATGATGATGTAGAAGTCCCAGACGTAATGAAAGAAGTGGATAAAGTCAGGGGTGGATTTCGGTTTCATTTTTTGGCCTGGCCCACTGCTTGGAAGGGGTACATTTTTGGGACAGTATAACGGGTCATTACATAATAATAATAATTATTATTATTATTACTATTACAATTATTATTACTACTACTATTATTATTATTATTATTATTTTGCTTCGTTCTGGTAGGAGTTTGGAAACTTTTGAGTTTTGACCTCCCCCTGCGAGGCCAGTCCAGAGCCGAAATCCACACCTGCGCACTTTAGCTTCCCCACAAATTATGCTCTGACCTAGCAGGAGTTCAAACTCACTTACAAATATATGAGTAGCTTACTCTTCCTGCCTTGTTTTTCATATCTGTCAATGGACTAGACACTACAATTTCATTCTTTCCTGCTGAGAGATAACCTCAAGAATGGATTAAATCTGGACGCCATTCAGCAACAGACATCACCCCAAGAGGCCATGCCACCGAAATCCAGAAAGAGGCTATAAAAATATTCCAGAATAGTTATTATGATTTTTAGCAAACTAAATATCTCGTAAGATGAGTATTTTTTATACTTCCGCGTTTTCTTTTTTGTTGTAACTGATACGTTTTTTCCATTGCATATTGTTCCATAAGATTTTTTATTTGCATTTCGAGGACTTTTAGCTGGAAATAAGTTTGTGCAGAAGCATTTTTTCTCATCATCTCGCGTCAAATTTGACATTATGGCTTCCCTTTCGTTATATACACGCAAAATAACACCGACAAAACATTTTCACGGGATTCCTAATATGAAAAAAAATGATAAATGTTTCATTTCAACGATATAGACTTCCGAAATCGTGGGAAAATGAGTTTTAGAGCTTGATATTTCCAAAACATCGAACAGAAGAACTGAGGTGTCATGGTACCCTCAAATATTTCAAACCTAGGGATGTTATATTTCAAGAGTGAAAATCCGGAACGCTACCAATTTACGAAAATGTTTGAAATGTGCAAAATAAAAAAGGGTTAAACACTTTAATTAATATCTGTGTGTTAAAAACCGTCAATTTTATATCCAACACTCTGCACCTAAGTAATCGCAATGAAAATACAACTACTTCTAAAATTGTTAACATATTTCCTGGTCGAAGTACAGTACGTGCCCATTGTGTAAAAGGAAGAAAAAGTTTAAAAAAACTCTGCAATCAATAATACAAAAAAAAAATACATTTTCCCACCTCGTAAGTTTTTATTTTATCTAAATTTTTAAACACTTCTCAATGTTGCCTTGCCGGTTTTACTAAACAAAGTATACTTTTTTTGGCATTGTTATGGTAAGCGGAAAATTACCAAGAAATTCAATCGGTGGTTCAAATATCTCCGAAACAGGAGGCAGATAAAAACAAAGGGTAATAGTGCAATACGCATTGAGCACCAAAACGCTTTTTCTTCAGCCAAATGAATTAGATGTTTCGTTCAATATTAAGGTGAATTGAATCGTGACCTTGAAATCATTGTTCTATGTAGTCAAGACGTTTTAAAAACTTTGATATGCTATACTCATTAACTGAAGTTAATATAATCTTGTAAAAAAGAAAGGAAACTATATTTCCCCCTTCCTCTATTCTTCGATGCAAACCGGGACATTTATACGTCCGGAGAATTATTTTCGGGATACCGGGAAGCAGATCTCGATTCTGGTACGGTCCCGGATTTTCCGGGACGAATAGCAACCCTAATCAAACTTTTCTATTAAAAAATGCATTTCAAAATTGTGCAATGGGTGGACAAGGGATTTTCCTAAGGAAGTAGCAGACCACCCCGGAGTCCCGTTTTGACCGTCTGTATGTCGACAACTTTCAACTCAGGAACTACCAGATCTGCTGGTTGAGGTATCGTTGGAAAGGTCTTGAGACAAGTTCAATCCCGTATTATTCTTCCAAATCGCAGGTGCTGGTTTCGAGTTCCGGGGCCCATATTTTAACTCAAGAATTAGGATTATGAAGGTTTCTCAAGTGCAATGGAAAGGACTTGGCAAGACTTATACAAAGTCGCGTCATTCATCCAGATCACAGGGGCGGGGCTCGAAATACCGGGAAAGGGAAATATTCAACTCAGGAACTGTTCGACCTAGGAAAATAGTTGAGGTGTCGTTGGAAAAATCTCGGAGCAATTTTTCCAACGGAACATTAATAATCCAAGGATGCTCGCTGCTGAAGCTGTAGCTCATACGCACAGTCCTCCGACTGGAATCCGCCTCACTTGTTTTTAGAAGTGATTTTGATAATGAACTCAAATGAAGTTGGAAGCAAAGAAAATCCTAAATTCGAATACCGAAACTAGAAATTTCTTAGACTCCATCGAAATAATTAAATATATTTACTTATACTTACTTTGGGCTGCTGGAGATTTCTTGCAACTTTTGACAGTGTGTGTAAGCTTCCTTTCTTATTTAATATCGACAGCTGTTGCAGAAATGTCCCATAAATTATTGATCAAATACAGCACAAGATTCAAAAGCACTGTCACCAAAACAAAACAAACTTCATTATACGTATTGCACACAAGATTTCTCACTCTCAACTAGTAATGAACGAAACTAACACTATGGTGTCTGTAATTTAGTCACTATCACGATCCCTCTTAGTCTTATTATTTATACTTCTAAAGTATATACTTCCGATTTGTAGGATCAATGACAATGTTTGTTTATCCGTTTCTCTATTCACTCAGCCTATAGCGTCTCGAAAATAGAAACCGCGCAAAATATTCACAGTTATTGTCGGAAACGAGCAACAAAGAGGGGTTATGAGACTTGTATTTGGCGACACCCTTGGCGGTTCGTTCTTGTGAACAAATATTTAAAACCAATAAATGCTTTTGAATGAACTTATGAATCTGAAAGGAATAGGAAGGGGGAGGGATATGCCTTATTTTCCATTTACAACTAATCCTGCCCTAAACTGGCTTTGGCAATGGGTAAAGCACTGTTTTATGACACCGACCTGGGTTGTGTGTGTGTGTTTTTAAAAACAGTTTCTTTTGTTCATACAATTTTATTCCTTTCCATTCATTATTTTGAAATCTAGAGAAAGGTCAAGTTCTTTATCAGCAACCCACAACCCTCATGATCATAAAGTATACCGCAGTTGTGAGCTATCAGCATTTTATCTTCTCTCTCTCTCTCTCTCTCTCTCTCTCTCTCTCTCTCTCTCTCTCTCTCTCTCTCTCTCTCTCTTACCACTCAATCTCCTTTTCCCGGTTTAGAGGGGAAAGTTGGTAGGATGTAGCAGTCACGATTGACAACGTGTTGTATTAACCTCTTCCAAGGAGAGGCCGAGGGAGGGCAAAGGAACCTTCAAATTGTCCTTTGCTTTCCGTGAGTTTATGATATTAACAATAAAAGTGGAGAAAGTGAAGAGATTTGACAGAGGGCTCTTTGTTTTGTAACGGGGTTAGAGATGTTAGTTTAGCCATGAGTTGTGTGTGTCCAAATAGCTAATTTTAAAATACCGGTACGACCCTAACGCTACAAATAGTAGCAAATGTGGTCATCTTTATTGGGTAACATTACGCTTCCAAGACAAAAGGGCCGGCGGGAGGGGGAACACCTGGGAATTTCCGTTTTCCCGGCCGGGCCAACTCGCACCCTAGTTTCAAATTTTCTGTAGTCTTCAAAAGTACCTTCGAAGCCATACAACCGTTTCACGAAGAGGAGATGTTTTTCTGAAAGAAATTCTGAGCAAACAAAGCTAACTGACATGACAATGCTTCTGAGAGCTATTTGCATTCAGTTAATATTTAAATTTTAGTCTGACCGATTCTGTAAAGAAATGTTTGTTTATCCACAGAGCCAAAACTGAAAGTATAACTGACTACAACAGGATTTAACCTGGCCCGGCCTTTGACAGCATTTAGCCTGGCTTATCCTATCCACCCCTGGATAAAGTACTTCGAAGTATGAAGAACGGAAAATTGCCAGAAGAAGATGGACTCACAGCAGAGATGTTTAAATGGGGAGGTGAAAATATGAAAGAGGAACTTGCTAAATTATTCTCGATGTGCCTGAGGGAGAGAGAAATACCGTCAAGTTGAAATAATGCTATTATTATTTTGTTGCACAAGAAAGGGGACAAAGAACTCGTCGAAAACTACAGACCAATTAGTTTACTGTCAGTTCTATACAAAAAGTTCACCAAAGTTATTTTGAACCGTATTGAACGAGACTTGGATTTTAACCAGGGAAGGGAACAAGCCGGATTTCGTCATGGATTTAGCACAATGGACCACATACAAACATTGAATGAAGTTATAGAAAGGACTAATGAATATGAACTTCCCCTATGTTTGGGATTCATAGAATTCGAAAAAGCTTTCGATTTTGTCTCCTTGCCACCAGTATTTTTAAATCACAAGAATATCAAGGCATCGAAAGTACATACATCAAGTTACTGCGAGACATTTACTCGAATGCCACATCTGTCATTAGACTATATCAAGAAAATGAAAAATTTAAAGTTGGAAAGGGGGGTAAGGCAAGGAGATTCAATTTCTCCAAAACTGTTTTGTGCGGTCCTGGAGAGTGTACTCCAAAATTTAAACTGGGATGAACTGGGAATTAAAATTGATGGCGAATATCTTCATCACCTACGGTTCGATGATGATATAGTCCTGTTTGCTTCAAGTGCAGAACAACTACAAACCAGAATGGAAGATCTCAGTAATGAGAGTTCGAAAATAGGCCTTAAAATGAACTCAAGTAAAACAAAAGAAATGTACAATCAACATACTGCAAAGAAGGGAGTAAAGATTAACGGAGAGACAATAGGCATAGTTGATCAATATGCTTACCTAGGCCAGCTCAAAACATCCTATGCTAAGTGGACTGATGAAATAAATAGAAGATGTAAAATGGCGTGGAGTTCTTTTGAAAGACTGCACCTTATTTTGAAAAGTAAACTTCCAATGTGTCTGAAGCGTAAAGTTTATAATCAATGTGTTTTACCTGTGATGTACGGATGCGAAATTTTGACATTGAATGCGCAAACAACTCAAAGATTGAGTCACACAAAGAGCAATGGAGATATGCATGCTAGGAATAACCAGGAGGGACAGGAAGACGAATGGAATCGTGCACAAACAAAGGTAAAGGATGTAATCAAGACTCGAAGAAGATGAAGTGGAGATGGGCCGGTCACATAGCTAGACGAACAGATGGAATGTGGACGACAAATGTACTACGCATTGGATTCCTAGAGAAAAGAAACGACCGAGACGACATCCAAATGTAAGATAGGTAGATAAAATCAAGCGGTTTTCAGGAGCTACATGGATGAGGACAGCAGCAGACCGAGATATATAGAAGCAAAAGAGGGAGGCCTTCATCCAGCAGTGGATAGAAACCGGCTCAATATGATGATTACATGCCCGCGTGGTCATGGGTTTAATGCCCACTGGGATCCATTGAAAACAGTAACACGGAGTACACTTGACCAAAAGCTGTTTGTCCCTTCGTTAGAAGATCAGCTCGTTTAGGACGTTAATATCAATTCGAGACCTCGGTGACTCAGTTGATTAAGCGCTCATCTCTGATGATCGCCGGATCGATCCCTACTGATGCCATGTGGGTTTTGTGGTCGACAAACACCGTGTGCGTGGGTTTTCGAGGTGCTCCCTTTTCCTCCCAATTTCTTCACTCCACCAATTCATCCCATCATCATCCATGCGTCCTGAGCCATAGTTGCCTAAAGGCCTTAAAATAAATTCAATCAATATAATGTGTTTTGTTTTCTCTTTGAAACAAACTAGAATATAAAACGGAGACGCTTTCAAATACATGAGCCGGAAAGCAGTTTTGGACAACTCACAAGAACCATCTTAAATAGTTATATATTTCTCCCATCCCCCTTCCATTTATATTTACAGAATCTCTTTCACATTTGCAAGCACTACTGTAGGAAGAGAAAAACATGTAACGCGTACAAAAGAAAAATGAATCCGAGGAAACACAAATCAATATCTGCGAAGCATATTATATCACATAACTATATATAATAACTGCGAAGCAATCACAGTATAGTCATCTCTGTGATTATACACTCGTAGATGCATGTGGTGTAAGAGAGATAAGACATTGACTTCTCTGTATTGTATGTTCCGTTCCATTTCTTTTTATATAGATTCAGAAAGGATGGTTCCCTCTCATCCAGTAACGCAACGGAAAGGAAGCTCAATATTTACCCCCTTACTTCTTAGCCACCGCAAAACGTGTTTGTAGTCGGGAGGAGGGAAAGACTTCTTTATTATCAAGACCGTTTTCCAGACGAAGGTCATGGGCCATGCGAGTCGGCCAGCCAATAAGCAGACAGGAGGGAAGCGGCGAGAGTTTTGACATGATTTGACCTCTCGCCACCAGACAGCATTGAGGTAAAACCTAGAAAAGAGCACTCAACGCCATCTGCAGGTGAGAGACTAAACTTCTTGAAAGACCGAAAAGAAAACGCAGGATTTTCAAGGCCTAGGGTAAATATCTGGTATAGTTTATCTGAGCCAATACCTAGTGGAAAGTTCAGACGGAAGTTTCATACCATTAAAGAACGTAATGCAAAACAATCAATTTTTTTAAAAATAACAATGAGTTCGCGCTGCCATTGTCTAATTACAGGTGTCTTACACATGAAACTACAATATTTTGTGCAGAAAAAGTTATAACCATCAGTTCGTGACGGGCCGAAGTCAACAGGTACTAGACTGGCCCATATAAAATAATTCTTTTTATAACAGTCATTTTATAGGATGAAATAAATTTTCGTCCGCTTCCAACACGTCTGGTCAGCGTGGGAGCAGTAGACCAACTCCTTCCTTCGGGAGAGGCCTCATCCACTAGTGGATTTTGATTATGGCTGTGAATTATATATATAAATCCGCCACGATTCGACCATTTACACAGTTAAAATTGCAAACTTCCATGCTTCTTCCGGGATTCGAACCCGGGACCTTCGAGTCGTTGGTCTAACGTCTTCGACCGCACGGCTATCCGGTAGGCTTATTTTTTGTCATATAGGTCAGGCAATGTAACAGTGGGTGTGTACAGAGAGGTGTTGTAAGTTATTTGAATTACATGATAAATTGAAAATACAGTTGACATGGTGACAGTTGCAGAAGGAAATTTGGGTTCCAGAAAAAAAAACAGCGCAATGAAAAATATCGGGAAAAAAAAAGAAAGTGATCCATTTGCTTCTTTTATTTGAGTGGAAATCCTAATCTTGCACCATGTTGGGAACAAAGCACAAATGACTTATTTCAATGTTGTTTGGGCGTAGTTTACAAGACTACTCATTCCATTCGTTCTCAGGAAACTATTCTTCATCCAGAACAAAACGATATTTTCAGGTAACATTTTGACTGTATTTACTCTTCAGCAGTGCTGAATTAAGCTATTTGTGGACCTAATTGACTGGTCTATTGACTGTTGGGACCCTTGTTACATGTCTCTTGTGGCTGTAACGATAACTGATTTACTTTGAAGAAGCCCCTGAAGCAGTGGGGGGGGGCCTAGACTGTAGCCGTTTTAGCCCCCTATTAATCCGGTTCTGCCCAACAATGACCAATTAATAATCTGAAATGAAGATTTTTTACACAAATGCAAACTATAGAATGCCATTCAAACTGCAAAGGGATTAATTTTATGAGAAAGAAACTGTGCAACGACATGTTAATATAAGTTTCAGTGGAGCAGTTTAACTTTAGTGAGAGTGGTTCTTCTATTTCACTTCCTAAAAGTGGATGCGATCCCTTGTTTCTGCTCCTGCACCAACAAAATCTTGGAGGCCGATGTCAGAAAAAGTAAGATATAGACCTATACATATTTTTTTTTAAATGAGTCATCTGAATGTCAGAGAAGATCGAACACAGGTCTTCTACAGGGAACTACAATAATCACAAACTACTGAAAACCATGTTGCACCTTACTAGGACGGTAACTGTTTTTCTGGAACACACAATAATAAGCAGATCAAATTCAACATATAATATCATCACGATTAAGTGAACTGAAAAGCAAGCAATATTCAGGGTTTGGTGACAATCAAGTTATATCATTTGTTTAAGGTCAAATAATTTAACGATGGAAGAATATTGAAGGGCACTAGTTACTCCCCAATCTTGTAAGTGCATATCGTATTGGATGAAAAAGCATCCTTGTGAAATTAACTAAATATATTGTGAGACATTTCGTCTATTTCTGAAAAATAATTTCTAGGGATATAACTTTTCTTTCATTTTAGCTCTTCAAATATCCATTGTTGAAAATACTCCTTTTGGGAAAAAAAGATACAGAATTCAATCAGTGAAAACTAAAATTTTGAACAGAAAACTGCGAAACTTCGGCTGAAAGAACTGTTCACAAATACCTAGGGCAATGTAAAGAAGAAATTTGTATACTCTTACACTGTTGAGAAACGTTCATTTTTATTAGAGGATTCAGAATTCGAACATCACAGGCAAGCATAATTTTGAATGCAGAAGTGCAAAAGAAACTTGCAAAATGTTTATATTTTCTGTCTTACATTGTTGAGCATTCTCCATCGTTAGCATAAGAACACGTGATTTTGATCTTGATTGTTGTAGCATCAGTTGAAGGCGAAATTTGTGTGTTAGAACTTCGTATATGAGTGGTGTGTATGAGAGGAAGGGGGATGAAGAGGGTGTTTGAGTTCTGTCTATGCTTTGCTCATTAATCCAGGGTAGTAATGCATTACTGAGATTGCAATGTGGGATCAGGTTACATTGTTGTGGTAACAGCTGATAATGTATGTTTCGAAGTGAATGGGCTTTGTCATGACATAAAGGGGCCGAAAAGAGCTAGTTTTTTCTCACCAGATGTTTTCCATTATAACTGCACTAAAAACCAATTGGAATGTCCAACAACAGGTACACCGGGACAAGTGAAAGGGGATAAACAAACATCAACAGAGGGCAGGGGATTTGCCTATACTTTTCATTTATTTATTTTTTTTAAAAGAGAAAGGGAGAATCGAAAAATTCTCCTGGCAGCGCAGACCCTCGAAATATCTCTCTTCTTGCAATACTATAATGATCCACACTACTTTCAGTTTTACTCAAGATAACACAAAACCGGCAAATTTCAAAATATTTTGTGGGATTTATACATATTATCGACACTTTCACAGTCTACGTAAACTTTTGAATAAGCGTTGGGATAATTATGTTATTTCTTCATGCCCTTGCTATACAGTCGATACTGGTGGCAGCAACCCCCCAGCGTCTCAAGTAAAATAATAATAAAGTAGTCTTTTAGGTTACGACTATCTATCAAGCCCCTAAATATAAGTAAACAATTATGATGATGATTGGTGGTCTATCCGAAGCAGATTTACTGCCAGAAAGTATCTGGGCAAGATCAAGTGAATAAGTAATGGTGGATTGCCATTGTATCTCTTACTGGATGTAGATGGCGTTCAAAGGACGGCGCCTGAATTTTGAATTTGTTTATGACAAGCGCCCCATAGACTAGTGGGAAAATCGGTCCGTCCGACTGATGGCGAAGGAGACAAGCTTGAAGGTAAAACCGATAGTGTGTGTAATGTCCCAAGCCGCTCCACAGCAAAGTAGGTAGACTCAACTAAGAAAACCAGGAGCCCGCGGCACAATGATGCAAAAAGGGGGCTTACCCAAAACCTAACGTGGTCAAACCTACTTGGAGAAAGGCCGACATTACGCCCAAGGAGAGGGCACATAACGAAAAACCGCTATCGGACCTGAAGACAGGGAGGGTACTTAACCATCCGCACCCTGCTTCATCCACATCGAAGACTACACACACTAGTCCAGACACGAAGCATGCATGGGAGAAGCCCGAAAAGAAGTGCCAAAACGCAGAAAGTTGAAAAAAAAACCAAAGAAAATCACGCAGAAAAGCCCCCAAAAGAAAAGGGGGAGACGCAGGCGAGAACATCTCGCAGGAAAGCAAAACACTAAACACTATTTCAGCAGTCTAGCACAACTAGGCCCCTAAAATAGTACAAGGCTCAACACAGCTGAGCATAAGTTAACTTGACACACGATAATTTAGATAAACTGAACTAGCTTGAATATTCCCTAAGATTACTGGAAAGTAGTTATCAAAACACTTAACTTTAATATCACCTGTATCACTTTCTCATATATACATAAATATTCACTCCGCGGACTGAAATCGTGAAAGGTTGGAAACCTTTTTCAGTTATACCTAAGTAATATTAATCTAGCTACTTCATAATAAAACCTCAGACACAGGAATTAACTTACTTGAAAAATCACAAGAGTAGGGCAAAAGACTGACTGACTGCTGAAATTCTTGGAGAAAAAAAATGTTTGATAAATGAGCTCCAAAGATGCCGTTATTACACATATTGACACGGTAAAATATTACAAAAGCTCTCTGGTACAGAGGCAAGATTTCGCACACTTGATTTCCAAAAAGATTAGATTGTTCTTAAACATGTTAAACATACAGTAAACTTGGGTGTTTCCGGACGCTTTTTGTGGTTTTATATTTTTCCCAAGCTGTGCGAATAACATTTTAATTTTTGATGCACGTAATGAAATTGTATATTCTTAAGATAGATTTTTACTATTTTTGATATTCTATATCGTAACTTTAATGTGATATGTAGGGGAGACCGGGGCTGGTTGGCGAACTTTTCATTATTTTTTTTATGAACAGATAGTGCACTGCATTGCAATGGACGTGTATGGAGGTTTCCCCTGAAAAATCCAATTTTTGTTTGTGTTTTATTGCTTACAGTTTGAGAAATAAATTTTTCTTTCTTTTAAAATAGAGTATGCCAACCGGCCCCTAGTAAGGGGCTGATTGGTTGGTAGTGTGGGGCTAGTTGGCATACTTTTTAAATAGACCTATAGCCTATATAATAATAATAATAATAATAATAATAATAAAAAATCACAGCCATATTCAATCCACTAGTGGATGAGGCCTCTCCCCGAAGGGAGGAGTTGGTCTACTGGTCCCACGCTGACCAGACGGGTTGGGAGAGGAGAGCCGAAGCTCTCACTGTGATCGCCACTGTCTTTTATTCACAGCAGCTCCCCAATTGTCCTCACGATGCTGGGTCAAAACCGAACTTTTTGAGCTCCCACCGGGAATCGAACCCGGGACCGCTCACACTGAAGTCGAGCGCGCTACCGACTAGTCTACGCAGGAGTGACTATAGCCTATATATATATATATCTGGTGAAGTAAAAAGTAATCCATTATTTTTGCATGACATTGAAGGCTTGACTTACCATAGTTAGAATGATCCGATTTAGGTCACATATGCGCCGTTTTGTTCGATAACGTGTTGCCATTTGGAAGGTAATATCATGAT
>JAGDQP010012721.1:0-14621 GCA_022664845.1 Lepisma saccharinum
TTTTTATGAATAATATAGTCTTGTTCAGCAGTTCAGTGTTTTTTGATATTTCTTTTTTACATGAAATATTAAGATATTGTATACATATGTAGATTTAAGCAAGTATTTACGCAATAGTATTCAACCAAATGCCAAGACTTGCTTTTTCCCTTTTTCTTCTCTAGAGTAAAGAATCAAAATGGAATACATATTTCTAACAGCTGTATCCATAAAATTACTAGCAATATCCAAGGCATTCATCCCTAATGAATTTCATGAGTTAATTCTACCCCAAATCGGAGCCACCCTTACTAACTGCTAGCTGTAAATTCTCATACCTACGTATATATTGCTGTTAGATCCTACCTTAACCTCCAGACAACATATTCTTCGAAAGAAAAAAGTATTGTTTGGAATGAGATAAGACAAGAGATCAAGAACATCAAGAAAGCTTTCTTTCGCAACATTGAGGACATCATTCCGTGCCACTTTAAAATTTCAGCTACCCAAATCATTTCATGTGCCAATAGCACAAGTACCAAAAGGAATTTTCGTTCCTTCCTTTTAGGAATAGGATCCTTCGGTTTATCCCTCACCAATCTATTCTAACAACGTCGTTTAGGCTCTTCAGTAAAACAGCTTAGACAACATGAGAACTTATTAACCACAGAAATTAATAACATGCAAGATAGCTTCACCCAAGAAATTAAGATTGTCAAAAGCGTTGTTTTACAAATAAAGAGAGCATTTTCGGGGTTGCAAACTAAGATACTACAACGTTTTTGCCAATGGGCACAAGAGACATGTAAACTCACAGCCTTATATGCCCATTACCTTGCTTAGAGCGAAATAAAACAATTTATGTCCCACGTTTCCACAAACAAACTTTCTTCACAAATCTTGGCAGAAGATCAAACTTTGAAACTTGTAACCGAACACGAACTTTTAAGGGCTGTAATTTGCAAATATGACTTAGGTTTACTTTACAAAGTTTCAAAAACATTTTTGGTTTCCTTTAATTTCCTAACAAAGAAAGTCGATATTCTTACGAAAATACCATTAAAGCACTTTTATGGCAACATTGCACGAAGTCATAAATCTGGGATTTTTATATCAGAAAATACAAACATCCCTCTCTCTTCCACGTTTTGTATTTACATCTGGCAACGAATTTCTTGAAGAACAGTTCTGTACTTTTGAAAATTTTCTATATGTTTGCAAGCCGCATAATTTTCGTAACTCGCAGAAGGCCCAGCTACATAATAATACATTTACTTCTTGCCAACTCCAAACCTTTGACGCCAACGCAAATTATATATACAAATACACATATGCTGGTATTCTAATTTCTTGCTTAGTTCCCTTCCATAGGACTTACCAATCTGAAACTGGAATTTCTCATAGCAAGCCATACGACAATACTTATAATGGCTCACTATTTTTCCATTAAAACGAATTCGAACATATTATTTTTAATGATATGATTTTACCATCAAAATTGCAAATTCGAACAGATACTCACCATTTGATTCTAAATAATACGGAAATTTTAGCTTCACTAGTAATTCCACCATCAGACAACTAGACAATTTAACCGAACAGCTAAATTCTATCAAAATTCAAAATAGACATATACAACCTTTAGAGTTCGATTTATCGTATACCAGTATATTAATAATCATAGTTGTAACATTGTTTTTTTAACAATAGCACTAGGTTAAGCATTTTATACAATGTCTAAACGAATTAAAGCCCTAGCAAATAGTAGTCATTAAGTATTTTTTCTCTTCTCTATTAATTTCAGAGAACGATGTCAAAAATCGCACTGATGGCCTTGCCTATATGCCTAGCATGTTCCATTCTAATCATCTTAGTCTTTATATTTACGAGACTTTGTAAATTAATAAGGTATAGAAATAGTAGATTAACAAGATCTCAAATTGAACATGTATTAATAGCTTTTAATTCTAGTATTTTGCCTGATACTTCTTTACACGAAAAGCATATTTGTGATATTCCTTCCAATAATTCTATAGACGATAATTCCCACTTACACGAAACACTAATTACCATACCGATCCACCTTTCTTCTTGCAAAGCTATTATTTTGGCAACTTCGCCACCCTCAACTTCTCCTCCAAAAGTCCCTCTTGAAGTAAAAGAGAAAACCACCATTGAAATTCTGCAACCTAAAGCATCTTCAAACACCTATATTTTTTCATTGGCAGATATTTCACAAAGCCAACTTTTATCCATAATCCTTTGAAAGAAAAGCACTTACGTTCATATTTTCAAATGACTCACCCTCAATGCTACGTAAAATTGCCAAGCAACCATAGATGCCTTCGTCCCATCCACAATGGACATGCATCTCTACTCTATATTAATGGATTTATACCATGGGCATACAGCTGAAGAAAACAAAACCTCATAATCAAGCCAGCTCAACGTAGACTACTGGCCAAGACCAAGATATCCTGCACCCTCTAACAATTCCCCCCTCTCTTAGTGTGTAAAATGTGTTCCAGACTTCTTTAGTGAAGCACCCAAATTACTATACGATTTTTTTAAATTTTATAGTGTAGTGAAAGCGATTATATATATAGGAGGGACAGGAAGACAAATGAATGGATACGCGCACAAACAAAGGTAGAGGATGTAATTAAGACTGCGAAGAAGCTGAAGTGGAAATGGGCCGGTCATATAGCTAGACGAACAGATGGAAGATGGACGACAAATGTACTACATTGGATTCCTAGAGAAAAGAAGCGACCGAGACAACGTCCGAATGCAAGATGGGTAGATGAAATCAAGCGTTTTTCAGGAGCTACGTGGATGAGGATAGCAGCAGACCGAGATATGTGGAAAGAAAAGGGGAGGCCTTCATCCAGCAGTGGATAGAAAACGGCTGAATATGATGATATATATATAAATTTGCTGGGAGTAGTCGTCATGGAGTAGGAGATAATGGAAATTGAATTATAATTCGAGAAATATTAGGTCTTACTGTGGCTTCTATTTTGGGCGGAAGAATTGTCGGCTGATTATTATTCCCCTGTCCGTCTGTAGTTGTATTACCACTACCTCTTAAAATGGGGGCCTTAATTGTTAGTGGTGTAGGTGCTTGAATCGGGGCGTTGTTAGGGAATTCTCAGATGTGGAAGAGTCAAGTAGCTTCAAGTAGAGCGTACTTTTTATAACTATGATGGGTTCTATATGGGTTTTACCTTATTTGTCTACTAACTATTGTATTAGGTTTCCTCTTTATGTTGGAGGGAATTATGCTAGGATTATTGATCAGGGCTGGAGTGAAATATTGTCTTGTTGGGCGAAACCCTAACAGTTTGTAATGGCAAAAATAGTTACAACATTCAAGCACACGATCGGGTTCGTCATAACCTTGAAACTACTGGGCAGCAAGCAAAACATCAATTGGATTTTTCATAGTTTGAAATTAACGGTACACTAACAAGAATACTAGATAGATGAAAATCGTATTGTTTATACACACAAGACTTCTTTCACACAATGATGAAATAGCCAAAGTTTGATTCAGGTAGATGGAACACTAGCAGGTTCGAATACAATGTAAAGCAACACCAAAGATGTGAAAGCAGATCTTCACACCTCAAGACTCAGCTGCAAACAGAAGGATTAAAGCAGTGAGTACTGGATATATCATACGAGGGTGGACGCGAACGTAAACTATTATACATAGGTACAAAGAGAGGGGTAAAACAAGAGGGGGAATGAAACATGCGCAAAACAGATGCACAGTATCTTCATTTTTAATTAACAACTTTTTGTCATCCACGTAATACCAATACACAGAGAATGTCTTATCCATTTTTAACATATAGGGAAATAACTAACTAACGTTTCACGGCAACACCTCCAGTCATCTTCCGTAAAGCATCCATGTTCCAGCTCCCGTAAACTCAAGTAAAACGTTTCAGTGCTAGGTTATGTTACTCACCTCTCATCTGGAAAGACATAACAACTACAACACGGTCAAGACATGTCAACACTACTTGTGGTATGCAATGTTGTAGATTTATTGAGTAAAATGGTGGAAGTATTGAAGATGTTGACCAGTTTCAGAAGCATTATGGTGACGAGTATCAGTTTATTGTGTATGTACGTGATCCGGAGAGTCGAGAGTATACGCTAGTGTATTCGGGACCATTAGCGGTTAAGAAATTGTTTTTAAGATCATTATGACGTCATTGAAACAATCACAGCATTTTTAGGGAGTGATAGTTATTGCTATCAGTGTCTTGCACTTTATGAAAAGCGTCGGTTCCAGAAATGTAAATATTTATGATCCATTGTGAAGAGTTTGAAATGTCGGTATTGTTTTCGTATGTTTTCTAATCAGACCTGCTATGATCAACATAAATCTAAACCAACCGTAAGCTAGTATGTTATTACGTACAACTTTATTCTCAGTGTGGAGTGAAATTCGACAAACGTAACAAAAAACAAAACATGTGTGTGGGGAACATTATTGTAAGCTGTGTAATATTCATATTGATGAAACCCATTCCTGTTTTGTTAAACCAAGCAAAGCAAAACGAGTTGAGGATTTCCTGTACATTATTTTTGACGTAGAGACAATGCTAAAAGACATGGATGAAAATGGTGAATGTGAACATGTACCAAATTTAATTTGTGCATCTCATCAATGTCATCAATGTAAGGATATGGAACAAAATTATACTTGTAGTGTTTGTGGTAATGTCGATGGTCAGAGGGATTTTGTATTTCATAATATAGAAGCATTTGTAAATCATGTTTTGGAACAGGGTCGCTAGTTTCAGAAAGTAGTAGGGTTTTCATACAACGGGTCTGGTTTCGATATATTACTAGTAGTACGATATCTCATGGAAAAACAAAAGTTAACACCACACTTTATTGCACAAGGACAAAAGATTATTCAGTTAAGTGTATATAATATCATTTTCCGTGAAACGTATTTGTCCATGGGAGTTAAATTATTCAAATTACCATCGACAATGGGATTGCAAGAATGTCTTAAGAAAGATATTTTCCATACCTCTTTAACACTCCTAAACATCAGAATTATGTTGGGCTTTGGCAAGACATTGAGTATTTTGATATTGACTCCAGAACGCGGTGAAGTTCTTGCCTGGCATAAGGAATGTGTTAAAAGTAAAAACACTTTTGATTTCCAGAAAGAAATCTTGTATTATTGTAAGAATGGCGTTTCAATTTTGGCACAGGCATTGATTCGGCTTTCAAACTTTATTGAGAAGTAAACAGGAGGAATACAATGTTTCCTGCGAACAAGCAATATCGCCGCGTGCTCAATTGAGTGCTCTCGTTCACTTTATCTTAAAGAAAACACTATTCCAATCATCCCTCCTTTAGGTTTGCAGCATCGCGACCAACAAAGTAAAACGGCAAAAAGTGGTTGAAATATATGGAATATAAGAATAACGTTACATTGAAAACAGGAGAAAAGGGAGGTGAAGTTCAATTTAAGCAGATGGATATGACAAAAATCTAGTACTGGTTATGAATTCTATGGTTGCTACTGGCACGGACATACATGCATCACGCAACTTCACCGAAATCCTGTTGATGATGAGGGACATACTTTGGAAGATCGGTATAAGGCAACACTATCGAGAGAAGAAGTTTTGAAAAACAGTTGCAAAATTAATGTATCAATTTGCGAATGTGAGTGGAACACAATGATTCAAGCATATCCTGAAATTCAAAGTTTCGTAAGAAATGAGTGTTATGTAATGCAAAATCACTTATGTCCTAAAGATGTCTTTAAAGGAGGACGTACTGAATACTTTCGCGCGTTATATGAATGTTGTGAAGATTTAGCATACCTGGATCTAACTTCCCTTTTTCCGTTTATGATGTAAAAGAGACCTATGCCAACAGGAAAAATTAAATTTCATAAAGAGCAAAACATACCTGATCCATCTACTGTCCATGGATTGGTTCACTGCAAAGTACTTGCTCCTATAAATCTTTTTATACCCGTTTTGTCATATAATGCACATAAACGTCTCGTCTTTGGTTTGTGTAGGTCTTGTATGGAAGACTTGACTAATGGAGAATGTACACATAATGAAGAAGAACGTGCAATCAAGGGAGTATTTTGTACTCCTGAACTACATTTGGCGTTGGGAAAAGGATATGTTATTCTAAAAACATACGAAAATTAGGAAATTCAAATGACTGAGGGACTCTTCAAACCGTATGTCGATAGTTTCCTAAAAATGAAACAAGAAGCCAGTGGGTTTCCATATAATTGTACTACAAAAGAGGAAAAGCAACAAAATATTCATGAATATGACCAGCATGAAGGTATTCAACTTGAGTATGATAAGATCCAATATAATCCGGGATTGACACATATCTCGAAAATAGTTTTGAATTTATTATTCGGAAAATGGGAACAAAGATGTGATCTTCCCCAAACTCGCATTGTTACTGACCGAAAAATCTTTATGGAAACTCTACGTTCGGCTTACTTGGAAGTAGAACATGTGATTCCTATAGGACAAAACGAATTACAAGTAACGTATAATGACTTTGAAAACGAAAATTAACCTCACGCCTTTACAAATGTAGGAGTAGCAACCTTTATATCCTCGTGGGCTAGGATTCGTTTATATGAATTACTAGACACTGTTGGTATGGAGCGTCTCATTTATTGTGACACGGACTCAGTTATATACGTGAACAGAAAAGATGAGCCATTATTTACGTACTGACAATTACCTGAGAGAATTGACCAATGAAATAAAAGATGGATGGAAGATGCAAACTTTTATCGGATTAGGACCAAAAATTACAGTTACACAAAAGTAATCTACTTACTGGTGAAGTGAAGTATGATTGCAATGTTCGTGTTTTACTTTGAATTATCGAGCGAAAAAATATGTAAATTATGATCACTATTACAATTTGGTAACTGAGAAGTATAATAGTCATCAAATCCTTACTAGTAACAATATCTTGCGTAAACGGGTTAAAAAAGCGTTTCCAATAGACTGGAAACACACCGAATGGTCAATAATAAGCGACGACCGCTGAATCCTTCAAACAAAGGAGATTATAGTACTATTCCCTATGGATATTGCAATGAATAATTTTCGTACAGGTTACAAAGTGTAGAGTTGTTAACTAAACATTTCAAAAATGTGAAACACTTTTTGTTGCAAAGGAAAATCTTTATATTAAAACCAGAAAAAAATTGTAATTTTTTTGTTAACAAATCTTTATGTGAAAGTAAAAGCTAATTTTAATTTCTAGTGAAACATTTTGTAAAAAAATGTGTAAAAACTTTTTTGTAAAAGTAAAACTAAAACTTTTGTGAAAAGATTTTTGTTGCGAAAACTTTCTTGTAAAAGTAAAACTAAAACTTTTTTGTGAAAACTTTTTTTCCTACAAAAATATTTTGTAAATATTTTATGTTGTAAAAGTAAAACTAAATTTTTTGTTAAGAAAACTTTTTGTGAAACAAATTTTTTGTAAAATTAAAAACAGATCATTTTTATAATTCTTAATAACAGTTACGTAAAATATTGTCCTGCAAGGTAAAGTTGTTAATATAGTTTGAAATAAAAGGCAAATCAGTATTCTTGTTAACTGTTTATTATAACACCGATTTTCATTGTACAAGAAACTTGTATAGTGTTATTCGTTTTTATGTATTACTATTTTGTATTAGTTGTATCCAATCAGTATATTTTGTACCAGTTAACTTTTAACACTGTTTCACTTGTATGAAAAATCATCACTATTGAATACTTTGTACCATCTCTGTAATCATAATATTTTTGTATCACTTATAAATGTTTATATATATATATATATATATATATATATATATATATATATATATATATATTACTTATGCACAAGTTCCTTGTTAGTACAAATCGTTTGTTTTATTCCTATACAAGTCCTTGGGTATATTTAAACAGAACAAGTGAAAATCTTGGTTACTACAAGTCCACTGATGTAGTGTATCTTTCATCCACAAGATTACGCGGATCCTGTCTCTACATTCCAAGTCTGTTATCATCTTCTAAGAAAATTATGTAACACATCAAAGAATCGGTCTGAGATTCAACAGATATCGTGTATATCTTGTCGCAAACGAAGGGAGTTATTAATACGCACAACATCCGTAATACAACCATCTCACTGCTTAAGTCTACATACGCATGGTCCGAGTCAAATGGAATATCGTGAAAGCACTCGTCGCAAATTATAGTGAAACAACGTATCCATTCCTCAAGACTTGCCAGCACACACTCGAAGGTCACCTGTGCAAAAGTACACTCACAACTATCAATTGTTCACTGGTTCAACTGCAGCAGACAAAGTTGTAGTTAATTTCTCTCAGCAATTTATTGGGTACGTCAACCTATCAGATTGTTTTAATTCTAATGACGTCATTAACTATGGTGGCTGATTATTTAACCTTCTGAGAGTGTGACTTCGTTTAATATTAGTTATAGTCTTCTATTAGTCTTTCAGTCTACTAGTTATGCACGACACGAGTGTATTATAGGTGACCAACTTTTTTAAAGTTTCCCAGACACCAAATTCGGCTTTGGATACTTTAGATCAAGTTGAATACTCCTTTTGCTGTAAGTATCCTATGAGATATGCAACCTAGCAGGACAAATGCCCGAGTTTGGTTTAGGAGATGTAGTGTAAAATTTGTAACTAGAACAGACAATAAGAAAACTAAATGACATCATTTATTAAATTATTCCAAGATGACAACATTGTTGATGCTAATCCGGCAACAGTTGACACCATTGAGTTCATGTACTGTTTCTACATGCGTAATAACATATAAAGCCTAAAGAATGAAATAATAAATAAATAATTCCAAGTTGGCAATACTGTTGATCTTAAGTTGGCAACACTTAGTCACCATTACTGACGTGTTGTTAGTTGTTCTGTGAAAATCATTGCATATACTGAATTTGTGTCATAGTTACCTTTATGTAATGTATGTATAGCTATGAAAGATTAAAACTTACCACCTCCTCACCTTCACCTAAACCAACAATTTCTTTAACAAGTTCAAAATGTATAGCAATTCTTTTGTTTTCAGTGCGCCTATAATATATAATATATAATTTCAGTCTAATTAAAAATATATAAGTAACAAATAAAATACTTCTTCTCCGAATCCCAGCCAAAAAGCCTAAAGTAAAAAATCAGTGTCATTCATAACACGCTAATGTTGGACTAAGTAAGGCGGCCGGGTGTCAATATCAGTTCTCTATCCAATCCCAGATTGGTTGTTACACACTGACTCTCAAACAAAATATGTAAGATACACTCTTTCTGGCTGTTTTCAAAAGTAAGAAGACATGGAGAAAACAAGAGTCACTTCACTTCTTAACAATATAGTTACATTGTCCGAGCCCATTTTCTACTGATGACCATGTTCAATTTGTAATTAGAGGGATTTAGGGGTCATTTTGTGATAAGGAATACAAGTGGTTCGCAATTCACATAAAACCGTAGGTCTTCTCCTTAAAAGCTTACCAATGGAATGGTAATAATACAACAGAGGAATCACACAATTACATGTGTGTTACCGATACCAGTTTGACATTTTATGTGGAAAACGCCTCACATTAAGAGCATTCAAGTGATTCATGCTAGGAATAACTAGGAAGGGAATCAATGGTCTTAAGCGATAAATCTGAAACATACCTAATGCAACACCTACATAACATATAACATTCAATAAAAAGAACGTAGAAAACATCCAGAGGCATGCTAGGAATAACTTGGAAGGGAAGCCGTAAGTGTATGCAAAGGCATATAATGTTAAGTCCGGCACATACCTAATACCTGCATAAGACAATAGATGTCCTACGGGAACGAAGGATGTATTGGAAAATCATTAGATGCATGTTAGGCATAACCAGGAGGGATAGATGATTCAAGGACGCAAAATTATAAGTCCGACACATACCTAGATCAACATCTACACAAGATATTATATTCCCTATGGGAACGAGTCAGATGTTGAGGAGGACATCCGATTTAATTTAATGCTATGAAATGAAATGTCATCTAAATACTTTAATACCTGTTGGAATTGCAATAATTATTGTGGCTGTTGTAAAATAGGCTCGTGCATCTACGTCTAATCCTACTGTGAATATGTGATGGGCTCAGACAATGAAACCTAAGAATCCAATTGCTAGTATTGCATAAATTATACCTAAGGCTCTAAATGTTTCCGTTTTACCTCTTTCTCGGGTAACAATTTGGGAAATTATCGCGAAACGTGGTAGAATAAGGATATAAACTCCTGCATGTCAAAGAATCTGAAGAGATGTTGATATGGAATGTGATCTCCTCCTACGGTTGGGTCGAAGAAGGAGGTGCTAAGATTTCGATTTGTTAATAATATTGTAATAGCTCCTGCTAAGACTGGTATTGATAATAATAATAAAATAATTGTAATTATGACGAATCAAACAAATAATGGGACTCATTCTATTACCTAAAGTTGTAATAAAGTTTACGGCTACTAAAATTGATGACACTCCAGCGAGGTGAAGGTAAAATATTGATCGATCTACAGATCTTCCTTCATGGGCGATTGCGTTTGACCGTGGAGGATAAACAGTTCACCCTGTACCCGCACCACTCTCTACAATTCTTCCAGTTAATAGGAGAGTTAGTGATGGGGGTAAAAGTCAGAATCTTCTGTTATTAAGGCGTGGAAAGGCTATATCAGGGGCCCCGAGTACTAGCGGGACTAGTCAATTTTGGAAGGCATCGATTGTAATTAGTATTACTATAAAGAAAATTTAATGAATGCATGAGCTGTTACAATCACATTATAAATTTGGTCGTCACCAATTAGGCTACCTGGGTGGCCTAGTTCAGCTCGAATTAACAGTCTAAGGGAAGTGCCTACTATTCCTGATCATACGCCAAAGATTACATATATTGTGCTAATGTCCTTATGGTTTGTGGAAAATAGTCATCGTTGCAAATGTTAACAGAACGGACAGAATGGCTGAAACGTTAGGTAATAGACTGTAAATCTACAGATGGAATTGTTGTTCCTTTTGTCAAGTATATTAAGGTCTGATAGTTAATAATTATGATACTAGATTGAAAATCTGGGGGAGTGCGGTTAGTGATATCACTAAGACCTAAAAATTATTCTTTATAGGAGACTTTGAAGTTCACTAGTTTAATTGTTAACTTAAGATCTTATTGTTTAGGTACTTAAGTTTCAAACTAATGGGGCTATTAAAAGACCTGTTAAAGTGATGGAAATGGCTGTTAATCTGAGGGTTTCTTGTCATTTTGAGTGGGCTTTTTTTGTTCAAGTTTGTTCAAGTGTGTTGGGATGAATGCATAATATTCAATACGTATGTAATAATATAGGGTAATTAGGGTTCTTGTAATTATGATCATGAGCGGGGTAATAAATAGTGTTTTGTTTATTTTTGTAATGATAATTCATTTTGGTAGGAAATCTAAGAATGGATTCAATCCCCCAAGCGAAAGGATGTTAGTGAAGACTGCGATTTTTGTAATTGGGTCGATTTTATAGGAAAAGGCTTGATTAGGTGATACATTTTGGTTAGTGAGGGAAGTGATTTGGTTGCGGTAATAAGAAGGGAGTAAAGAATGAAGTACAAGAATCATCATGTGTTGTCACATAAAATTGCTCTTAAGAACCATCTTGTATGGGCGATTGGGGAAAAGGCTATGATTTTTCGTAAGGAGGTTTAATTGAGTCCTCCAATAGCTCCAATTATTACTGATTAAATAACAAGGAAGAATATGATATGAGAAGAAATTGATGTGTATGTTATAACGGTTAGCGGGGCTATTTTTTGTCATCTTATTAGTAATAGGCAATTCATTCAATCTATACCCTCTATTACTTCTGGTATCCAAAAGTGCAGGGGGGTGTTTCTAATTTTAGAGCTAGGGAGGTTACTATAACATGGTTGCCAATATTTGTTAATAAATGGTTATAGAATTATAAAGTTGCAATGGCTAGGATAAGAATTATTGTGGCTAGAGCTTGTACGAGAAAATATTTTAGCGCGGATTCGGTTATTCGTTGATTATTGGTTTTTGAAGTTAGGGGAATAAAGTATAGAAAGTTAATTTCTAATCCTATTCAAGCTCCGTATCATGAGATTGATGATACAGAGATTAATGATACTATTATTAATGTTAACATGAACATTAATGTTTTAGGATTGGTGAGCATTATAAAGAGAAGATATTTGCTTTCGGAAGTTATAAGGGATTGAAGGTTTGTGTAATAAAAGATAAAATCGTCGAAAATATAAAAAGGATTACAGAGTATATTGTACCTTAATTAATAGCTATATTATGGGCTAGATAAATAAATAATGTACATACGTTTCCATTACTTGCTAGCATTTACAGCATATGCCTATGGAGGTTTTAAATATATATTTTAGGATACAAAAATAAAAAAAATGTATCCTAAAAAAGTATGTGAGCAGGGGCGTACGTGAGCTGTTGTTGGAGTGGATTGTGGCTAGCGGAGTATTCTAATTTTTGTTGTTATTGAAAAATAACGTTTATAATTTAATTAGCAATAATTTTATAGTTTTTAATAAAGTTTTATTCTGGCTTGTTTTCTTTTTATGGTTTCTGCACATGTGTTGTTTTGAGTAGGAATTGGGCTTATGTTATAATTTGGTGAGATTAGGTATAATAAATGATTAGTCAGTGTTTGATTTAATTTTTTTAATGTAAGATTCAAGTAGATATCTGTAGTAGTGAATTCCGGCAAAATTCGTGCCACCTGCTGCGGTTAGACGGGGGAAATAGAAGGAAATGATAATAGTGACTGTTGTAGTTAATGGTTTATATTTAGTGAGAATTAATATGATTATCTTGCTAGGTGAAAATATTATACTTGTTTATATTCTTTCTTTTTTGAGGTTATGAAAGGTTTGATATAAAGTATGATTAGATACCTTATTATAGACATTGTAAATTGGAGTGAGGGTTGGGGTAGTAATAGTTATGTTCTTGAAACCCAAAGCATTTGTCGGTATTTTAGTCTATTCAGAGGAACCTGTCCCGTGATCGCTAGTCCGCGTTATAATCTTACTTATTATTGTAGGCAATTTGTATACCGCCGTCGTGAGGAAACTTGAAGGTGATTTTCAGTACGTTAATTTAGGGTAAAATCAGGTAAAACTGCAGCTGATTAATAACACTAGTAAACAAATTTAAACTTTTTTTTTTGTAAGATGAGAGGAAACACTTGATCTCAAAGGAACTTTTTGCGTTGAATTCGAATATGCATTCAGATTTTCTCCATCACGTACAGTTTTCCCGCGACAGAGGGATTTTGAGGAAATTCCCTAAAAAAATGCCCTTTTTCACATATTTTATACCCCTAGCTCTTGTCCCCTTACGTATAATAACACAAAAATTATACCAAAGTAAATACTGATTGATACATAATAAACCCTCCAAGTTTCATAACAATCGCATTATTCTTACTAGAGATATAAATATGTTTGTATGTATACTGTGTGTACTGTTTATTGCACCACATAACCTTGCTTTCAGATCTCTTGAATTTAAAAAAAACTATATGCTGTATTACCACAAACAAGGACATAAAATAGAATACAATACAATTTACATGTATGACAATGTCATGAATAAGCCATTGAAACTACCAGAATGTATGAAACTTCCATTGAGTTACAAAAATATACACTACTTCCTTCTTTTGTAAGAAGTGTTGCATTCTCTAACAAGACCCCAACAATAATCCTCCATCATTGAAAGATCCCATCTTCCCTGGTACCTTTTCTCCATTGTCATTATGTCTTGGCGGAATCTTTCCCCCTGTTCGTCGCTGACAGCACCTAGGTTAGCAGGAAAGAGCTAAGGTGGGAGTGTAAAAACTGGATTATTAAAGACATCCTACAACCAAATTCTTTGTATTTCTGTAGCATGTCTTGTACGATTTCACTGTAATTCTCCGCTTTGTTATTGCCCAAAACGTTGCGCACAACACACTTAAGTGATGTCCAGGCAGCTAGCTTGGGACTATTTACCTTGCTGTCAAAGTGAACGTTGGATCCGTGGATGTAGATGTTGATCTCGATGGTTCATCATCAGACTCTTCTGGTCATATCTCTTCCCAGTTGGTAGGTGGCTCGGGAAATGGAAGCTCATCCCAGTGCGGAGCAGATCTAATTCCGGTTTCTAATGCTGGAGTAACTTATTCTGCATTTGCTTCTTTTAGAATGTCCCTTATAGTCCACTCAATATATGGTTTGACCCGGAACAAATTGTAACAGAAACTCTGTTTCGATTTTGTGGTAGAGAAAAGCAATCTAAACAACATATCAAAAGTGTAGCGAAATCTGACGTGTATTTTCCCGCCATTTTGAGCCGCCATATTGGATACTGGAACTAAACACCTTATTTTGAAACAGCAGTTATATCTTCTCACAGAATTACGATAGGAACTTCGTTCTTGTGTCAAATTGATGGTAATAAATGGTAGAAGTGAGGAAAGCTGGTATAGTACTACAATGACGCCGTCATATTGAAATATGGCGGCTGTTCTCCCAAAA
>JAGDQP010012721.1:14721-49569 GCA_022664845.1 Lepisma saccharinum
GGGAGAACAGCCGCCATATTTCAATATGACGGCGTTCTCCCAAAAATTACGTTACATTCGGTTCGTTACCTATAGTAATTGGCACATAACTTTGAAACCGTTAAAGATACCAAAACCTCATCCATAATAAACGTTGTAGAGTAGAATCTGCTTTTCCATTCGTATCACAATTGTTTCGTTATCTTAGAAACTAAGCAAGCTAGACCTTTTTGTGTGGCGAGAGTGTCCCTGCAATGAAAGGTAGCGGTAATTATAGTAATAATCGTAATGATTTTATTTTTCACAGCATTCGTCTGTACAATGTTTCAAATCAAATCAATAAGCTAATAATTTCACACGTAATATATATAATGTACTAGTAAAAAATGTACAGTATAAAATCAAACAAATCTACTGAATGTCAATGAGAATAACAAAAAAGAACGAGATATCAGGAATAAATGAATGATCAATTGGTGTGCATATGTATATAGTGGTGTATGACTATAATAGTATCAGTGTCAATAATAAACGTTCATTATTTAATATGTTCTCATCGCTACTGGAAATCATCTTCATTTTGATCTTCATCTTCGAACTCATGCGGTATATTGTACTCATGTGGAATGTTCGATCACGCTGAACTCCGACATTCTCCACATGCAGGTGAACAGTCGAGATTATGGCTTCGGCAAGAACAACGACCTGATTGACAGTCTGTCTTACAGTTGCAACGGACCATTTCCAATACATTCTTAGGTGCAGGAGGTAAATCTGTTAATATTGGGAGTAGTTGTCCATCGTCAATGGACCATCCCCATTCTGTTGATAGCAGTCGATCATTTCCCCTCCATACTTGAGTTTGGTAGTAAGCTCTCATACTATGGAACTTGGCTGCTGCTGACGTTGGTGGAAGGGACTGCGGCCTAATTGAAAAAGTATTTCTTACAACTTTTTCGCTGAAACGTTTAAATCGGAGCACATCAAGGCTGTCTGATTCTGGACCGTTGTATATTGCAACTGTTGCTTTCTCACCTGCTGCTACATCTTTGGTAGTTGCTGATGGATCATTAAAACATCTGCACATTTGCCTAAAGCTGTCCCTTTCATTAGCATTTTCAGACCTTTCCCTTTGCCCACGCCGAAAAACTGAGACGTAGAGTCACATCCTTGAAAGGCATATACAGACAGAAGATTTTGAATAACGTTGACTCCCAAGCTACTCTGGACTGCTTGAACATGCCACTGATGCGGACTGCGCATTCCTTTTCTTATTCTGGGATGAAGAAAAATATTCTTACATGCAGCGTGTGTGTGGTGACAAAGAAGAATTAGTACATCGGTATCATCAGCGACAACAATAACATCCTTCTCGCAAGCAACTTCCGCCGCAGTCTGTGCAATTAATAAATCCGCGTCTCCTTTTGCATGTACACACTTGCATCCAATTCCTTCTAGGTGGGAACTGAGTATGTGGATGAACCGTTGTTTGTTCACTTTGTTTGCTAAGAAGTTTTCTTTTCTTATGATGAGGCTGCTGTTAAGCGTTATTAGAACGTCAGGGCTGCCATTTTTTCCATATCTTCTGGAGTGTGTTGCATCTTTTACAGATGGACTATTGGAATATCCATCGAAAACAATTATTGCACTGCCATAATGATGTTGAATGTGCTCTGCGTAATTCCTGCAGATGTCCAAAAACGTAACGCCTTGAGTCCATGGTACATGATGTAACCGAGCACCTCCATCCAGAATGTAAACGCTACTGACAGGTTTGGCTTGCTGTGTTTCTTTAATATCAGTCCACAAGGCATCCGCTAGAACTGATTTATTCGCCTGTCGTGGAAGGAGGGTCGAATCAAAGAGCGCTGCTGGATAGCTGCAGAGTTCGTGCTTTAATAGCTCTTCTGTTGGTATTTTTTTACTTGTTGCAACTACGGCGAGTCGTTGAAACAAGAGACAGGGATCGATTTGTACAACTTCTTTATTAAACTTAATAAGCTTTTTCATTGCCATTGTCACGGCCTGTTCACTTCGTTTAAAGGTGTAAGATTGCACGTTTTTACCAACCATAGAACGAAGTATGCTTTCTTCTACTTCTTCCGCTCGATCAACGTTTACATTCTCAGATGCACGCACACCTGATGTTATGCTGCGCAACGAGGAATCCGCTTGGAATGTGTTTCTGTCAGTTATATATTCCAACAACTTGTCTCCATCTTCAGCATCCCTTCGACTTCGGGCCTGAGTAGATTCACTGTGTTGTTCGCTTGTGTTGTACTTCACCCCAGTGAACTCTTGCATGGCACAGTTCACTTCAACACATAGTGTCATTGACTGCACCCACAAATTTACTTGAGAGTCCGTCATTCCCCTTCCTCTTGTCAGGCCTCCGCTGGATTTTATACTTCTCATTAGGACTTGTTCGATGAAATGATCTGCTGGTAGTCCTGCCCAGTATTTTTCAGAACGTCGGACAACGTAGAATCCTTTCTGAAACATGGAGTGTACATGGGGGTTTGTGCTTTGCAAGTTTTCCATGTCTTGCAAATGAATGTGAATGGTCTTTGCATAAAAGTTATGTCCTGCGGCAGCAAGGAATGGAAGCATCTCTCTAAGGGATCTAATATACAGATCCCAGTCACCCGTTCTTTCAGCAGTTATGAACTGTTTCAGAATACTAACCATTTGCATGTACTGTATCCACAGTCTGGACGTTCTGCTTGATGAAACCTTTGTTTCCTTCCATGTTTCCATCATCTCCCTTACTTGCAGAAAATCTACATTGACATCAATTGCAGGCACAACAACCTCATCCTGTTTTGGGTTTATCGTCACATGTTCTTCTGCGGCGATACTCTCTCTTGCTGTTGACCCAGATGTATCTTCCGCTGCCGGTGGACTTGCTGTTTCTTCTTCATTTGAGCTTGGCAGTTGCTTGTACAACAGTTGCAGGTTCTTGAGTATCCCATTGCATACAATGTCGGCCATGATTTCATGGTTGATGATGCTACAAACCGAAGTAGCATTACTCGCCTGTGAATTGCTTGCAACTCCTTTCCATACATGCGGTAATGGTAGTTTTAGAACTTCAGATGCTTGGAGCATTGTAAGTGTAGCATCTACCAGGATATGACCCCGTGTAGCGCGTCCAAGTGCCTTACCACTGAGCATGTGTATTACCGAATTACTCGCATATATCATATTCAACGTTTCCTGCAACCCTGTAGAGTCCATGAGGTGGCCTATACAGCCAAGAAAACTCATCTCTGTGTGCAGACCTCCTAGCAACAATACAATCTCTTTCAACTTGCTACTTTCCAGTTCGCTGGCAATAATTGTTTTCGCCTTCCACCACAACGGCTGGTCGAATGTAATAACCGGTGTGGCACTGTCTTTTTCTGCTTGAACACAGAGGAACATAAGAGTTGAGTAAACAGTGGATGGGTCTGCAGGGTTCATATTCACTACGGGCAGGAAGAGAGTGGATGATTTACCAGGGTAGGGTCCTCTATGGACCATGCTCATGAATCCAGACCAGGTAGGCCGTGGAATTTCCAAAAATGGTGATAGTCGCCACAGAAGATCAGGAAGCATTCTGGGTGCAGCTGCAGTTGTCCTTATTTTCTTTAGCTCAGTATAATTTAGTGGTTCTATAGAACTCCTTGGCTTGTACAGAAGAATGTTTATTCCTGACCTCAGTGAACTTGCTTTCGGGATGGCACTTCTTGAAACCACTCGAGTTGTCTTCATTCCTGGCGTCATGGCCCCAATCATTCCAATACCATCAAATGTACCTTTGCCATCGAGAGTTCGGATGTCGTGATCGACATTATCTGCTGCGTACTGAACAAATTGGCCAGGCTGTACTGTTGACTCAATTGCACGTGAGGTTGCTGCAAAGATTTCATATCGCTGAACTTCACTATACGATGAACAAAATCCATGCTAATACAGTGAGTCGATCAAGAAAATCTGGAACCGAAATGGTGATGCATCTGCACAGCCAACCCAAGTTGCAGAAGGACGACTACGACACGTGGACGAGCTGCCTGTACAATTGCGTGACCTATTGATACCACTTCTTCTCATGTGTTTTCCCAATAATTGTCTGTAACAAAACAAGTAAACTTTGTGGTAAAAACTGCATTGCACTGTCGATGGAGGACATGTCTTTGGTTGTAGGATACACCAAGTGTGAAAATTCCAGCTGCTTCGCATCATTTCTTATGAGTTTGCCAGCAGTTACGATCAATCTAATCTTCTCTTCTTCATCATCATACTGCTGCTTACCTGCACTATAATATTCTTGAAGAATTGATGATGCTGTTGTTCGGAATGTCACAACATTTTCACGGCCTCCCAACTGGGTAATAACAATATTGTCTCCATAGTATTCAAGCAGACGTTGCTTCATGTATTTTAGTGAGTAAGGTTTCTCAGAACTACAAGCCACCAGTTCTTCTTCCATCTTTGTTACTAGATCACTCACTGTGATTCGTTCCTCATCATTATCTTCGAAATACCTTCCTTTCCTCATTCTCGGGCCTACCAGCGTGACCGACCCGCTTGGCAGCTGGTTCATTACTGTCACTGATGCACCAACTTGGGACATCTTTCTCTGTTCGGAAATTAACGCTACATTGCTGATGGTATCTAGCATCCACTGCAGGTAGATCCTCGACACTAGCCAGGCGACACATCACCTCGCGACTCTATTTGTCATGTCGACTGTTACAAATCTGAACCACACTTTCACGTATGTTGTGTGTTCTAACAAGATATATGTCTCTTCGTAGTTTACCGCCTTTGTGTTTCACTTCCTGGCCACATAGAAAGCAGTGGCTGTTAAATTGGAACCCACCAGTCATGGAGCGACGCTTTACTGGCGAACAGTTATGTGGACTTCTCTTGGCTGAGGCAAATTAATTTGGATTACACCACTTTTGTCTGCATGCGACATGAACGCACTCTCCAATTTTAGTTCTCACCTGACTGGCACGTTGTTCACTTGCTCGGTTAATGCTGTCACTCCCTTTCTTCCTCAACGTCACAATTTCGTCTATACCCAAGGGTTTGTCGCACAAGGCACACATATCTTCTTCCGAAGTGTCCATGATGACAGCCGCAGCTTCAGTATCAGTTTCTGCTTGGGAATTGAGTCTGCTGGGTCGTGGGATCTGTTACACTACGAACTGCATCTGCAAGAAACGAAACAATGGTACTAATCGTTAATAATCAGGGATTAGTAATTATATTATACGGGGAATACAGTTCAAAATTGCACAGTATAACACAAGAAGGTGATCAAAACATGTCGTGCAGCAATATTAACATTGTAAACATACAGGGTAACTGCAAGATCAATTAATAAATTATTCAATTTGAAATTTTTCTTCTATATATGTCATTTAAAATATGCACAACTAGAAGATAAGAAAATTATCATTCTAACGGAGTATGAAACGTGAAAATAGATCCATTATACAAAAATATAGGCTCGTTTTTGTGAATGAATAACGTATTACTAAAGTTCAAGATGGCAGCTGAAGGTCACGGTAACCTCAGATTTAGGTAAACTTCTACTATGTGATTAAAGACTATTTCATGTGCAATAAAATGAAATCCAGTTTAAATCGCTAGTGTTGCATTCCAGCGAATGTTTGATTTTGTTTTTAATAAAGCGAACAATAATCTCAAATGGGATAAGGTCCAGTGATATACCTTACTAATATTATTACTTTTCATTTATAAGAATAATTCAGATACTTTTCCTTATTAATTCAAGAAGAATTTCTTTCAGTTATTTAAAGAAAATGTATGTAGCCTGAGATTGAGTACTTCAATGTTATGAAACGCAACACTCTCGCCACATAAAATGGTCTAGCTTGCTTAGTTTCTAAGATAACGAAACAATTTTGATACGAATGGAAAGAGCAGATTCTACTCTACAACTTTTATTATGGATGAGGTTTTGGTATCTCTAACGGTTTCATAGTTATGTGCCAATTACTATAGGTAACGAACCGAATGTAACATAATTTTTGGGAGAACAGCCGCCATAATTCAATATGACGGCATCATTGCAGAACTATACCAGCTTTCCTCACTTCTACCATTTATTACCATCAATTTGACACAAGAACGAAGTTCCTATCATAATTCTGTGAGAAGATATAACTGCTGTTTCAAAATAAGGTGTTTAGTTCCAGTATCCAATATGGCGGCTCAAAATGGCGGGAAATACATGTCAGATTTCGCTACACTTTTGATATGTTGTTTAGATTGCTTTTCTCTACCACAAAATCGAAACAGAGTTTCTGTTACAATTTGTTCCAGGTAAGGTATCTTTTTTCATTATTTTGACTGGCCTATTAACTACTGTGAGACAAAAGTAACATCATCCACATGGTTGGTGGGTTCTCTCCACACCATTTTTACAGCAATTTTCATGAATCTCTGTTTTCCTTTGGCCCATTCAAGTAAAGTGACGTAGCACGACACACAAATGATGTGGGGTGCCCAAGTTCTTTTTTGATTTCCCACAAAACATCCGAAATATTTATTATATGCTAGTTTCACCGATGGCGTAATGGATCTACACTGTCTCTTAACTACAAACTGGCTACACATACATATTTGGTGAGCTAAAACATGAACGCGTCCTCTTGTTGTCATTGTACTGATCGCAAACCACACTTCTGATCTTGTCTGGGTATAATGCCGTTAAGATGAAACACGAAATCACTTCTGGCAGCAAAGACAGAAAGTGAATAAACCACACTTCAATATAGAAATGTACAAAACTTCCTCACCACGTGTCAGGAACAAAGAAAGAAAGAGGCGACGGCAAAGGAGAGGGGAACATTGAGACTGTATTTGTTGTTGTCAACAAAACAATGAGTCTGTATTTCATTCTTTCTTTCTCTTGCACTCTATTACATTTGATAGGAATATTTGATAACGATTTAATTAAGAAAACTGAAAGAGGTTGGATGATCGTATCAAGAGTTCTGAAAGCAATATGATGTGGTGCAATAAACAGTACACACAGTATACAGTAAACACACAGTAAACTTGGAGGGTTTATTAAGTATGAATCAAGGTTTACTTTGGTATAATTTATGTTTTACTATACGTAAGGCGACAAGAGCTAGGGGTATAAAATATGTGAAAAAGGGAAATTTTTTAGGGGACTTCCCCAAAATCCCTCAGTCGCGGGAAAACTGTACGTGGTGGAGAAAAACTGAATGCATATTCGAATTCAGCGCAAAAAGTTCCTTTAAGATCAGGTGTTTTCTCTCATGTTACAAAAACCTTGTTAACTAGTGATAAGTGGAAATGGGTTACAATAATTTGGTTATTACGGATTTTTGTTGAAAAATAAAATGAAGGTGGAGTTGAGTGTAATTTTGAATTATATTATTCAAGTGAGTAGGGCGCTAAAGTATGCACACATTGCCCGTCGCTCTCATTTTAGGTGAGATAAGTCGTAACATAGTAGGCGTATTGGAAAATGTGCTTAGGTTCCTCAGGGTAGAGCTTGATTAGTTGAGCTACTCGTTTACACCGAAGAGATTTCTGTGCAATTCTGATTATTTTGATGATTAAGGAAGTTATTACTAATATTAATTGAGTTGTTCATTTTTAATAAGTAAAATAATATATTGATTAAATTGGTTAGGTAAGTTTTATTAATTTAATTGTTAGGTGATTGTAAATGAGTACTGCGAGAGGAGTGTTAAATATTTGAAAGTTATTTTTGTTTCAGAAAGCTTATAGTACCTTTTGTATCAGGAAGTATTTAAGATTAAAAGAATATTGTTTTATCTAGAAGCAAATAAGAGCTAAAATATTTATGGGGTGCTGGTTACAAACTGCTTTATAATGTTATTTTGGTAATGAGAGGTTAGTCGATTTTTGTGATATCTGGTTGCGCAGGAATTACATTTAATGTAGCGACCATCAATATAATTTATGGTTTTTAATTATTTATTTTTTGGTCAATTAAAATCCATGAGATTTGCTCTTGATTTGGGTATTTTTTATAATCGTGTAGTAGGTTAATTTATTATTGTGGACTTAGCCATCAATTATGATTTTGTTTTAATTTATTTAATGACTTTATAATATTTTATTTTATTTAATTTGGATCTTGTTACTGTAATATTGTTCTTAATTTTTCTAATAAGAAATTATAATACTATTAGCATATATTTTAGGTTAAATTAGAGGAACTCGGCAAATGGATTTCCCGCCTGTTTATAAAAAAACATGAACTTTTGATAAAAATAAAAGACCTGACCTGCCCAATGAGTCTTTGAATGGCCGCGGTATTCTGACCGTGCACAGGTAGTATAATCATTAGTCTTTTAATTGTGGTCTTGTATGAATGGTTGGACGAGGAAGTAGTTGTCTTTTTTTAATATAGTGGAATTTTACCCTTGAGTGAAAAGGCTTAAATAACTGGGGAGGACGATAAGACCCTATAGAACTTTATGTTTTCTTGAGAGTAGATTGATGGTATTAATGTTTTGTGCCTAGGATTATGTATTGGGTTGGGGCGAATAGGAAAATATAAACTTTTCTTAAATTGTTTCATTTATTAGTGTTGTTTATTTGATCCATTCTTTTGTGATTATAAGATTAAGTTACTTTAAAGATAACAGCGTAATCTCTCTTGAGAGTTCATATCGACGGGGGGGGGGGGGGGGGCCTCCATGTTTGTTTAATATTTATTTAGGTGTGGGTGCTTGAGGGAAAGGTCCGTTCGACCTTTAAATTCTTACATGATCTGAGTTCAGATCGGCGTGAGCCAGATCGGTTTCTATCCTTCGATTAATTTGGATATTTTAGTACGAAATGACCAAATATTTGTAATATTTATTCAGAAAAAATTAAGTAACTACTTTGGCAGATAAGTGTATTAGATTTAGGATCTAAAAATGGGGTTATATTCGAGGTAGTAATGTAAGATATTTTTATTAGGACTTTTTTCTTATGTTATTTTGATTGTTGGGTTTTTTGTGAGAGTTGCTTTTTTGACTTTACTTGAGCGTAGGGTATTAGGATACATTCAAATTCGTCGGGGCCCTAATAAGGTAGGATTTTGTGGAATTCTTCAGTCGTTCGTGGATGCTATTAAGCTTTTTACTAGGGAACAAACGTTTCCTGTTATATCTGATTATTACCCCTATTATTTGGCACTGTTTTTAGTTTGATATTGTCTTTGTTGGTTTAATTGTGTATTCCTCCTGTTGGTTTAATAGTTACTTTTTCTTGGATTTATTGTTTTTTATGTTGTACTAGTATGGGAGTATACTATATTATGTCTGCTGGGTGATCTTCTAATTATAATTATGCTTTGCTTGGGGGATTGCGAGTTGTAGCATAGACTATCTCTTATGAGGTAGTTCTTGCTTTCATTTTGTTATCTTCCATTTTTTGAGAGGTAGTTATAGTCTTTTTGACTTTGTTTTTTGTTCAAGAGGATTTATGATTTTTAGTTATTAGTTTTTCGTTGTCTCTGGCCTGATTGGCATCTTCTTTGGCTGAAACTAACCGCACTCCTTTCGATTTTGCTGAGGGGGAGTCTGAGCTTGTTTCTGGGTTTAATGTTGAATATAGTGAATAGTATTTGCTTTAATTTGTTTGGCGGAGTATGCTAGAATTCTATTTATGGGGTTTTGTTTACTATTATTTTTTGGGTTGTGATGTTTCTTCTTATATGTTTTTCCATAGGGCAGTATTTATTTCTTTTATCTATGAGTGAGTTCGTGATTCGTTATGATAAATTAATATATAATGCTTGAAAGAGATTTCTTCCTTTGTCATTAAATTATTTATTATTTTTTGCTGGGTTTAAGGATTTATGAATATATTTTTTAATTTAAGTGAACTGTAATTAGAATATAGAAGTTTATAGAGTTTCCTCTGTAATATGTTTTCAAAACATATGCTTCTTCTCAGCCAAAAACTATTTATTCTTTGTTAGGAGGAAGTCTCATATTATTAAAAGTTGTAGTACGTTTAAGTAGTATAAAAAGTTAATTACGGTTAATATTTGGCCGACCATAATATTTGGGTCTTCTACTGGGCGAGCCCCGATTCCAGTTAATAGAATAATAACTGAAACTATAATTCAAAAAGTGACTTGATTGATGGGATAAAATTGAAGGCCCGTATTTTTTCTTGTATGGTAGAACGGTATCACTCTAAGAATTAAGATGGACTTAACTAAAGCTATAACTCCACCTAATTTATTAGGAATGGATCGTAGGATGGCATAGGCAAATAGAAAGTATCATTCTGGTTGAATATGTACTGGGGGTTACGAGGGGTTTGCTGGGATAAAATTTTCTGAAGCTCCAAGTATGTATGGGTTTGATAGAGGTAGTATATTTAAGGAAAATATTATGATTAAAAATCCAATAAAATCTTTTGAGGAGTAAAATGGGTGGAATGGGATTTTGTCAATATTGCTGTTGATTCCTAAAGGATTGTTATATCCTATTTGGTGTAGGAAGAGTAGGTGGATTATTGATAGAGAAGAAACGATAAAGGGTAGAATGAAATGGAAGGCAAAGTATCGGGTTAAGGTGGCGTTATCTACTGTGAATCCTCCTCAAATTCATTGTACTAGTATTGTACCAAGATAAGGGATGGCGGATAGTAGGTTTGTAATTACTGTTGCTCCTCAGAAGGATATTTGTCCTCAGGGAAGTAGATAGCCGACAAATGCGGTTGCTATTACTGTTAGAAGAATAATTACTCCTACTCTTCATGTATGGAGGTATAAGTAATATCCGTAGTATAGACCACGTCCTACGTGTACATATAAACAAATAAAGAAGAAGGATGCTCCGTTTGCATGTAGGGTCCAGTAATAGTCATCCAAAATTTACGTCTCGGCAAATATGTATAACTCTATCAAATGCAAGTTCAATTCTGGAAGTATAGTGTATAGCTAGGAATAGCCGCGTAATAATTTGAATAATTAAACAAAGACCTAGTAATGACCCAAAATTTCATCAGTAAGAAATGTTGATTGGGGCTGCTAGGTCAATTAGGGCGTTACTAACAATTTTGAGTAGGGGGTGCTGTTTTCCTATTGGTATTGACACAGGGTTTGTTAGGTCGAAGGGGTCTTTGTTGTAGATTTGTTACTTTTACTACTGCGATTAAGGTACCGTAATGAAAAGATATGTTGCTGCGGTTAATGTAATGGTGGCTATTGATTTATTATACAATTTTATAGCGGGAATTTCTTGTTGTTCAATGATTATTTCTAGCGAATCTTGAAGGGAATGGGGAATTGGACTTAAGTGGGAGTCTGCTACTAGAATTATAGTAATTATAATAGCAGTGATCCGGAGGAGAATTATTGTTTTGGTGTTAAGGCGAAATATCTCATTTGAGGCTAATCTAGTTACATAAGTAAATAGTACTAATATACCGCCTAGGAATACTAGGAAAAGACAGTAGGTAAATCACGGGGACTCTAAAAGTGTTACAATTATTAGTGATGTAATAGTTGTATTAATCATTAGGGTGAGCCCTATTGATAAGGGGTTAGTTGGGTAAAGAGAAAGGTTAATAATACTAAAATTAGTAATAAAATTATTGTTAATTTAATATCAAGAGTCAAGAGGTAGTTTAATGAAAATATTAGTTTTGGGAACTGAAGATAAATGTTACTATTTTCTCTTGATGCTTTCAGAGTGAAATAGACCCATTTATGATTTACAAGACCATTATTTTTATTAAATTATGAAAGCTTATGTCAATATTAATTTATCCTGCTTGTTCTCTTTTACTGGTTACTATAAGTGTTTGATGTTTTGTATCTCAGCGGAAACATTTATTAATAATTCTCCTTAGTTTGGAAATAATTGTTTTGAACATATTGTTTGTTCATACTTTTCTTAAGCTTTAGCGAATTTTATAGTGAAATTTCTTTTAGACTTTTGTTTCTGACCTTTTGTGTTTGTGAGGGTAGTTTAGGACTATCTATCTTGATTTCTATTGTTCGTAGTCATGGTAATGATTATTCAATATCTTTGATTGTATTACAATGTTAAAATATTTATTATTTATAGTGTTTTTAATCCTCTTAGGATTTATGGGAAAAATATGATGAGTTGTTCAGAATTTTTTATTTGTTATCTTTTTCTTTTTAATTGTTAATAATTGTGTGTGAATGCAACCTTGATGTTTGGGATATAATTTTTGATTTGATAATTTATCTTATTCTTAAGTGTTGTTTAGAACAAATCTTAAAGGCATATCTTACGGAAATGGTGGTACTGAAGACAACAGCAACCGCTAAAGACTGCTTGTTCCGCAAACACAAAGATAAGTGAATCCAAATCTTTATTGCAATATAAACACGAACAGACATTTAACCTGGGAGCTTAAGTTCAACATCTGTAAATCCATGTCCTACTAGCCCAGAGGATCTTCCAATTATCCAAGAACAATAACTCTACTACTTTTCGTATACAGACCATTTGATATCTTCAGCAATATTCATTAGACACAATGCGATTACCTCAATTTATATCTTTTAAAGCATAAATGTAAATCCTTCTACTGAAGCATTCATTTCTTTCAATAGATCGACATTTCTTAACAATAACAACTAAACTTGTAGCTAAATTCGACATAAGTACATCAATATTCTCTTTTTTATCTTATTTAAGAGAAAGGTCTCGAAACTAAACATCAAATGTTCAAGTAGATTCATGTGAATATGTATGACGTCATCTGTCATACATTATCCATATTACATCATTGTTGACTGTATGGATTATTCTATTTGATAATTATGGCTAGTGAAAGAATTTTAACTTCTTTTTATAATGTAGGTTTTATTGGGCTAATTTTAATATTACTTCTATTGCTTTGTTCGAGCTTTATTACTTGTAATCTTTTTATGTTTTACTTGTTTTTGAGGGGTCTTTAATTCCTACTTTGTTTTTGATTTGTGGGTGGAATTATATACTTTGTTGGCTTCTTTGCCCTCACTTGTAGGTGTTGTTTATTTGGAGAGATTTCTTGGAGCCTTATATTTTATAACTTATGGTTCCTTAATTTTGATACTTCCTTATTAGAATGTTTATGATACTGTGCAATGGTATTGACATTTTTAGTTAAAATGTCAATATTTTAAATTCATTTATGGTTATCTATAATTCTTGCGGGAGTTCTATTGAAATTAGGGGGGTATGGTTTATTACGTGTTTATCCTTATTTGAAAATAGTTCCTATTAAATTAAATTTACTGTGATTTGGGAGCAGAATTTTGGGAGTTTGGATTGTTAGTTTAATTTGTTTACGTCAAGTAGATGTTAAATCTTTAATTGCATATTCTTCTGTTGTTCATATGGGATTAGTATTGGTGGGTATAATAACTATAGGTGTATGAGAATTTATGGGGGTTTTGGTTTTAATAATTGATCATGGATTAAGTTCTTCTGGTTTATTTTGTTTCGCTAATATTTCTTACGAGCGTTTAGGGAGCCGAAGTTTACTTATGAATAAGGGGATATTATCTTTTATGCCTAATATTATATAACGCTTCGATGATTCTTACTTAGTATTATTAATATGGAGCCCCCTTCTTCAAATTTATTAGGGAAAATTAGTTTATTAAACGTTGTTAATGGGTGATCTTTCTTAAGTATGGCTGTTTTTTTTAATGTCATTTTTAGAGCTGCTTATACTTTGTATTTATCTTCTTACATTCAACACGGCAAATATTATTCTGGTGTGTATTCTTGTTGGGATGGTACTATTCGTGAGTATTATCTTTTATTTCTTCATTGATTTCCCGTAAACCTTCTTATCCTGTTTGTTGGGCCAAGTTTTCTATGATTTTAAATTTAATTGGTTATTGTGACTGGGGTAGTTTAGTTAAAATTTTGGTTTGTGGTACTGAGGAGGGTCTATAATAGTGATTCATGAGTCGTGGTATGAGCATACCCTGTTTGTATTATCTCTTTTGTGTTTATTTTTATTTTTAGTTTATCTTTTTTGTTTGAGGGTTTAACTGATTTTTGATGTTAGTTTGTTTATTGACTGGGAAATTATTAGAGTCAGTGGGAGTTTTGTTATTATGACTGTTTTACTAGACTCAATATCTTTAATTTTTATAAGATTTGTGTTGTATATTTTTAGTATAGTTATTTATTATAGAGGACAATATATATCTAGTGATATTTATATTAATCGTTTTATTTTTTTAGTACTTATATTTGTTTTGTCAATAGCATTATTAATTCTCACTCCTAATATTATTAGTATCTTACTAGGGAGTCACGGGCTTGGTTTAGTATATTATTGTTTAGTTATTAACTACCAAAACACACGGTTTTATAATGCTGGTATCTAATCGAATTGGGGATGTTTGTATTTTGCTTGCGATTGCTAGAATTATAAATTATGGAAGATGAAACTATATTTTTTATTTAGGAGAGATAATAAGGGGCAATGAAATGGTAGTCATTGTTGCTCTTATTGTGTTGGCTAGAATGATAAAAAGAGCTCAAATCCCTTTATCGGTTTGGCTGCCGGCTTCTATGCCTGCACCTATTCCTGTTTATGTATTAGTTCATTCTTCTACTTTGATGACTGCAGGAGTATACTTATTAATCCGTTTTAGTGATGCTTTAACTAATAGATTTTCGGGGCGAGTATAGTTTCTTCTTTCTGGTTTAACCATATTCATAGCTGGGGTTGGGGCTAATTACGAATACGATTTAAGTAAAATTATATATATATATATATATATATATATATATATATATATATATATATATATATATATATATATATAATTTTAGTGCGGTCCTAGAGAGAGTGAGTGTTCCAAAATTTAAACTGGGATGAAGTTGGATTTAAAATTAATGGTGAATATCTTCATCACCTACGGTTCGCTCATGATATAGTCCTGTTTGCTTCAAGTGCAGAAGAACTACAAACCAGAATGGAAGAACTGAGTAACGAGAGTTCGAAAATAGGCCTTAAAATGAACTTAAGTAAGACAAGTGGTTACATAAACATCCTGTGCTGTTACCGCCCATACAATTCATTTTATCTTATCTTTATCTTACATAAACATCCTACACAGACAATATATATAGAAACAGCAAGATATGCACGAAACTACACAACAGGCAGTACGTAACGCCTGTTATATAACATTTATGTAATGATACAACAATAAATTTGTTTATAGCGCAAATAACCCTTCCATGCAGACTCGTTGAAAACAAGGCCCTTAAACTGCATGGGCCATAATCTTCACCTGGATATCTGCTGACCAATGTAGTTTCCAAGCGCCTCTCTTTCCCGAAAAAGGGGAAAAGAGAACTGATAAAATAGTGAAGTACTGTGAAACATTTTTCAGTCATAACTCCTCGTTCTGAAACATGAATTAGGTACAGCAACTTATACTAACAGACTTTACATTAGTGAACAGGCTAAAAGGAGTTAGCAGCCATTGAGACCTCAACGAATCTGTCGGGTGAGTCGAAAGCTCTACTAAGTGTAACTTATATACCTAACATGACAATGAAAATATGTTTCTAAAACCTCTCGCCTTTTATTTCTTTATATCGCTACATCATTTCGATCCCCAGTATAAAGAACTAAGGCCGAAAAGCCTTACGGTATTCCCATTTCTTCTCTAAAATTTGTCTCAAAGCGAAAATTTGGTCCAACATGGATCTGTTTCTTCTAAAGCCACAGTAGTGATCTCCAAGAACAAAAATATCATGGTGAGTGGAAGCAGCATCACCATTACCACTCTAAAGCTGAAGCTGAATTACATAGGCAAGGCTCACAAGGGAACCTTACGCACCAAGTTCCAGGGATTTTCGCCGGACTGGTTCCAAAAGAGAGGAGACAGGGTAGGAAGTCAGAATGTGAGATTATTTTTATCGGAGCAGGAGTGTGAGAGGCAGGAGAACGGGTTAAGGGTGAACTGGTGCTTCGGTACAATAAAACTGTACCCGTTCTCTTTTGCCAGTTTCTCATAAACGAAAGCAGAGAATGAAGTGTAACTTATCATGATTATAGGTAATGCTGTTCTACACTAGAAGCTACTAGTGTGAAGCACCGTCAGTGTTGCCAGCTGTAGACATTCGCAGTGTTGCCAGAATATTAAAAACCCGAAAATATCGGATAAGGCAGGGACTACAACGATGAAGTCAACATCATTTATTGACAAAGTATAGTTTATTCTAGTGCTGTGTACTACTTCGCCAATACCATTTTGATTTCAGTGGTAATAAGGGAAATCACCAGAAATCCTAAAATAGTGATCCTGAAATTTGAGTTAAGTACAATGTATATGCAGACTGTCAATGAGTAGATGATTCAGACAAAACGTGTTGTTACATTGAGCACAGCTCATGAATGAAAAAGCAAAGCCAGAAGCATAATACATAATATTTGATGGATCAGCTGGTTTGCTTTGAGGAAATTTCCGGCTGGATTCTGCACAAAACATGTACATCGGTGAATGTAGATCTCCGTCCATTGAGATTACAGGCATTATCATGTATGAGTGCGTCGTTGCATACGTAGATCCTACAGTTGCATATACTCGTTTAGTGCCCAATGGTCGAAGTGTTCGTCCTGAATGCATTTCTTTCTCAAAACGAATTTGATCTGTGTTCAGGATCTTTTTGGGAACCAAATGTCGTTTGATGAAAAAGGATTTAATATTTTTTGACGAATTCATCTGATTTCGTCTGTATATCCTCCTCATTTGAGGTGCAGGTCTTTGACACTTTATGAGTAATTGATCGCGAGACGATCCTGTTTCTTTTCTTAAACTTATAAATCCATGAATCTGATGCCTTGAAATTCAGTTTATCATCTGGATCAACCTGGCGTTTGATTTGCAGTGCCCACTGTCTGATTGTTCTGTCGTGAATTATGGCATTGCGTGCAGGCATTTCTTTGAAGTGCTCAAACTCTCTGGTGTTTATAGTACTCATCTTCACGCGCGACGTCATCTTTTCTCGCAATCGTTCATAGTTCTGCAGCACGCCAATCGATTTGATCTTTGAAAACTTGGATAAAAAAGATGCCAGAAATCTTCTCTTTCCTCCAACTGTGCTTGTCCAGTACTGGAATGCCCGTTCTTTGTATTTTTCTGACAGTTCGCTGACTCCTTTCTTCTTCCTTTCCGGTGACGGAACACGATGAGCTACTGCCTTGAGATGACGGTGTTTCTTCTTCATCCGACACTACCGGCACATGTTGCGTTGATATGGCTTGCGATGTCATGTCGATATCCTCATCACCATATTCACGATCAGTTGAGTCAACATGCAGGTCTAAAGCGTCCTCATATGTCAGAGATTCATACCGCTCAACGATCACTCGTCCATCCAATAACTCGTCACATATCTGGTCGAACATTTCCCGATCTGCAATGGATGGTGCGTCATCAGATGTTCCAAATTTCTGAACCAGCAGGCGAATGACCACTTTCGAATTCACCCTGAGACGACAAATAAAAAATACATTAGAATCCCTATAAAAATGAACAACAGGTTTATCAGCACTCCACAAGAATTGTAATATTTCATCAAATAAATATTTTTATAGACATGGAAAGGTGAAAGCAAGAGAGTAGGAAAGAACTTCGTTTTAGTGTACGTGTCCACTGAAAACGGAAAGAGAGAAGAGAGGAGAGCAAGTGCCTATAACAATGGACTCAACAGCATTTGATGACCAATTATCTTATATTTTAACTAATATCTTGATTTCATTTGTAATTCGCATTATTGCTGTTTTGTGTTATTTTGCTTTCTTTTTGTGCTTATTACAATAGTACTGACGAAGTAGTACACAGCACTAGAATAAACTATACTTTGTCAGTAAATGACGTTGACTTCATCGTTATAGTCCCTGCCTTCACCGATATTTTCGGGCTTTTAATATTCTGGCAACACTGCGAATGTCTACAGCTGACAACACTGACGGTGCTCCACACTAGTAGCTTCTAGTGTAGAACAGCATTACCTATAATCATGGAAAGTTACACTTCATTCTCTGCTTTCGTTTATGAGAAACTGGCAAAAGAAAACGGGTACAGTTTTACTGTACCGAAGCACCAGTTCGCCCTTAACCCGTTCTCCTACCTCTCACACTCCTGCTCCGAAATAAATAATCTCACATTCTGACTTCCTACCCTGTCCCCTCTCTTTTGGAACCAGTCCGGCGAAAATCCCTGGAACTTGGTGCGTAAGGTTCTCTTGTCAGAGATGGACAGAGGACGACATCTTGAATGTCTACCTTTACTACGAGGTCGTAGAGTTGACAACTTTACACCGCTAAAGCATGTCAAGAAAAAGTACCAGATGGTTCATGGATTCTATTGGGGTAAAATATTCCGGAGGTAAACTAGTTCCTCATTCGGATCTCTGGGCGGGGACTGCTTCAAGGGGCTCCAAGAACAGGATTAAGAAAGACCTTAGAATAGGAGCGTGGAACGTACGAACATTATACCAAACGGGAGCTCTTCAGGTGGCAGTACGCTAAATCAAGAAGTACGAGCTAGACATATTAGCGATACAAGAAGTTCGGTGGGAGGGTCAAGATAGCATCCCACAGGGTAAGTACAGTTGCTACTACGGGGGAACACAGCCTCACGATTTCGGAACAGGATTCTTCATTAAAAGCAGTATCCTTCAGGCTGTTCAGAATATAGAGTTCGTAAACGAAAAACTATCGTACGTTACGATACGTACTTGATGGGGCAACACGGTTTTATTAAACCTCTATGCTCCGACCAAGGTGGCTGCTGAGAACGACCAAGATATATTCTACGATGAGTCAGAAAGGCTGTTTGAGCGAATGCGGAAGTATAATTCGAAAATTGTGCTGGGTAATTTCAACGCTAATGTAGGAAGGGATGAAAAATATAGACCTATTATAGGGCAATACAGCCTTCAGGAAAAGACCAACAAGAATGAAGAAAGACTGATAACATTCGCGATTTCGAAAAACCTACCAGTAAAGAGCACGTACTTTGAACACAAAGACATACGCAAATACACATGGGTATCTCCGTACGGAAAAACTCTCAACCAGATCGATCACGTATTAGTAGACAGACGAAGACACACCAACATAATGGATGTTAGGTCGTACAGAGGAGCGGAAGGTGACACCGACCATAAATTAGTGGTCACAAAAATAAGGGAAAAGTTATGGATCGCGAACAGAGAAAGCAAGGAGTCGGAACAACTGGAATTCGAAGTTAAAAGATTAAATAATCCGAGCATAAAAGCAAATTACCAACTGGAACTCTCAAATAGGTTCGAAATCCTAGCCGACTCAAGTAATGATAATGATGATATTAATAATGAAATTGATGTAAGATGTGGGAGGCAATTCGTGAAATAATTAGAGCGCAGCGAAGGAACGTATAGGTGAGAAGAAACAACAGAGAAACAACCCTGGTTTGATGAAGAATGCCTGAAGCTTCGTGAAATATGAAAAGAAGCCAGGCAACGATGGCTAAGTAATAAAAGCGAAACAACTATCGACCACTACAGCAACGCGAAACGAAACGTCCCACTCGGGTTCAGAAACAAAAAGCGAGAATATCTGAACCAGAGGATTCAGGAAAAAGAGGAAAACGGGAAGACAAATAACATACTAGATCTATACAAAGGGGTAAACTCGTTAAGAAAAGGTTACTAACCGAGGATAGGAATGATTATAAATGAACGTGGAGATCTTCGGACGGATCCGACTAAAATTGTCGATTTGTCGAAAAGTTATTTTGACAAACTTCTTAATGTACACAACGGGGAATAAACAGAGGAATTTGAAATCCATATCACAGAACCGTGGATTCCCGAACCTAGCGAGATCGAGATGAAATGTCGGTAAAGAAACTGAAAAATTTCAAATCACCAGGAATAGACAATATTCCAACCGAATTAATTAAAACAGGAGGAACAGCACTAATCAAGGAACTGCATAAATTGATAATTGTTATATGGAGAAAGGAGGAGCTTCCAAAGGAATGGAAAACCTCAATAATAGTTCCGGTTTACAAAAAACGCGATAAATCGGACTGTAATAATTACCGCGGATTTTCGTTACTTTCAACTTGTTACAAAGTAGTAAGTAATATTCTGTTAACACGCCTAAGTGTATACGTAGATTAAATTGAAGACTATGTACAGAAGTAACAAAGTGTGATTGAAGAAATTCTTTTCTGTATTCTAAGACAAGAAAACTAATTAATTTTGACATGTTATTATCTCTAGATTTTATATCTTCTGAATTTACAGTTTCTACGGAAATAATTCTAATGTGTCGTGAAACTTGTAACGTGTAGATGAATGTAAGTCAGCATAGTTATTCTATATATTTTGTAGCATTGGTATGTAACTTAGAGGCTATGCCTTGTTCACTTTTTTTAAAAAAGAAAAGCTTAATTTTTTATTGAACCTACATTGAATGTAGGTAACTATTGTCTAACCCTGTCATGTCTGGAGATGATACACCTATACAAACATCCTCTTGTTCAGGAGGAAGGGGAAGTGAATGTATCTCCCATCCCCTTTATCTAAGTACCATATAGCCAAGGTTAACCTATAATTGTTTAGTATTGCCTCTGTCAAATGGAGACGAAAAATTTGGTACAGGACCTACAATTTAACATGAATTCCAAACTCCCACGCAAAATTCTCAAATGAATCAGGCAGAACCCACTGGAATACCGCGAGGCCTGTGGAACAGAACCTATTCGGACGCAAATAATATGGGAAGAGACCTCCGAAAATTGAAACAGGAACCCCTTAACTAAAAGACGACGAGCGAAACCACGGCTCCAACGGGAGCACTTACACAATGAAGAGTTTGTAAATTGATTTTCATGTAACGATTCCGATGTTCATTGGTCGATTTCGAAGTCTGAGTTAATAAATTAAGTTTTCACCTCCAAATGCTGGAATGTATCCTTTTCTCGATTAAATAAATTGTTCCGCAAGCCATAAACAATAAATTATAGTTATCAAGCAACCTTAAAGTGCACACAGACGACCAAACCTCACTTATCCTGCAGCTGAACAAGCCAAATTTGGTAGTGTGTGTGACATTCATGTCTCTTTTCAAGCCGATTGACAGACGAGATTTGATCGTCTGTGAGCACCTTATGGTAATGAACACACCTGTACTGGGAACAAATTATGTTATTCAAGAATCAGGACAAATATTGTTGGCCTTATAAAACGACCTGTTGCTTTCAAATAACACCGACTCTCTCACGAAACGATTTAGTGAATGTAAGAGCGTCACTTCTACAAAATTAAACTGTGTCTTTAAGCAAAGATTTGTAGTCATTCAGATAACAGTTTATTTTATTGAATAGATCAGGATTTTGGTTATTTTCTTTCAGTCTCTTGTGGTATGCTCCTTCGATATGACGTATTACATTTAACGAAGAAATTCTCGAATTTGAATTGAAATGGTTTTTATTGAATTAGTATGAGAATATGTTGTACGTGTAATTGTGCGAAGGAGGTAAGTATATATAAAGAAATTGACATTTTCCAAATACCATTGTCAAAATATGTTTAAGTTATTATTGTCTGTATGTGTTTAAAGTAATACCTAGTGTAACTACCTTATTTCATTATCTACTTTACATACCGTACAACCAAAATTTATCAGTTGAATGACTCTTCAATATCAACTGTCTTATTCGTTCATTGATTATCTACGGTATGTGAGATACAGAATTATTGATTTTCTGATTGATACTTAAACCTTGTTAAACATATATAAATCCTTTTAAAGAGGTTTCGAAACTCGAAAATTAATAACATTACAATTGTCTGTCTACCACTACGGAAGAGTTAAGAAAAATATGTAGTGTTGAGACACCTGAAACCTTTCACAAACGCACAACTTAAGAAAACAGCACTTATAATGGTCACAATTACAGGGATGCGTGAGATGAAATAAGAAAAATTAGGTCCTACCAAACTGATTTTCTGAACTGAGGCTTCGGAGCGCGGGAACTTTGCACGCAGGCACACATCGATATTTCATTCGCAATGAAGTTGTCTGCGAAAGAGCGGTCGTCTTCCTGAACTATCTGCTGCGGTAATACCGATGGGGTAGGGGTACATTTTATGATGCTCTATGGAAACGGAACACAGTTGACCACAACTCTTTGAAATTTTATAGAAATTAATGAGACCCGTGAGAACACGGCAAATATTATCAACAGATATATAATAAATAACACACTATATTTTGTTGGTGTGGTCGTGCTAAAGCGAGTAGAAACAGATCTCCCGGACAAAAATTGGAAGAGAGCTTGGTGGTTTAAAGAGGGTACTAATACATTTTTACTGTTAGGATGGAATTTCCTTCTAGTAACAATTTGCCGTGATAAAAAGCGGTTGCGGATCGAGGTAGCCAGCTAGACTGGTATATTAGGAAATAGTAGTAAGAACATTTTGTTCTGTTAATGTTTTCTAATATTTATTCCATCATCTCTAACTGTTAGAGATTAGCGTCATTATCGCCGACAGATAACAATGTTTCGGAAATCCATTCCAATCAGAGTGTTTGGGGGAAATGCACAGGTTTTGCTTTAATGGTACTAGACACCAAGACTAGGGAGTGTAGCAACATAATACTTATATATATCTTAAACTTTTATTTATTCAAAAATAGAGAAGAATCACCATTTCTTCAAGAACTTTAGTAGTAATATTGCTTGAACCTGATCTCTACAAAGTGAGCATTTTGTTCCATTATTGGGGTAAAATACATATATAAGGGAAATACGCACAAACATATAGAAGTGGAGGAAATAATATATAATAATCATATTACATTATAATGCTATGTCTTTTTCTACATGTACAAATATAAGAAGGTTTGACTTGAATAACTGAATGTTAACATACGCATATTGACTTCCAATGAAGTGAAGGAAGAAATTAAATAAGTATATTTGAATTATCATCAAACGAAATTTGCGCAGAAATGTTTCTTGGAAGTATGATAACACTACCATAAGCTTTTACTAGACGCACTAGGAATACTATTGATACTAATTATAGACATTGTGTACTAAACGTGTAAAACACATTTTATATTACAGTAAAAGCAATATTATTAGATACAACATAAAACAACTTGAAACATACTAATAAAATGCACTCAACAACATTATTAACACAAACGTCATGATAGCACTCTGAATATTGTGCACATTGCATACATCTCTAAGAGCAATCAGTTTGAATATACGTTCGCCTTTCTCAGTACCGATTACGTTTCTCTTTCTTTTCTCCCCAGTATATTGACATGGTCAATAGATGATAATACCAGGGCATTTCTTGGAAGTGTCTTACGTTCATCCTCGAGTGATGGAACACGGTAGATTTCGTTAGAAAGTTGATTTTTTTTCTTGCGGTCTTATCACTAGGCGAACCGGACAAGCTACTTTTAACAGATGTATCTTTATTCACGTACAGTATGCCTCATTTAACGCACAATGATTGTTAAACCTGAGGAAAATAATTCATTGCAATCGTTGACTGAACGGAAAAATAAATTTTTCTTTGTGTATTTCATTCATTTCGCTAGCATTCTCTTCAGTAAGATTTTTTTTTTAGATATCGTACTCTGTGGACTTGATTCTTTGTTACGTTTGTTCTCTTTATTTCATACTTCAAAATCCAAGCGCATTATTTAGATTAGGAATGTTCGGAAGTCCAAAGTCAATTCTGGAATTCGGAATTACTTGGATTCCGGAAATTTCCGGAATTCCGACATTCCGGAATACCGACTTTCAGAAATATCGACTTTCCGGAAATCCAAAATTTTAACTTTCCGAAATTCCGCCATTTCGGAATTGCCAGTGCCGAGGTGGCAGAATGGTAACGCGCTCACCTCTGGCGCTTGGTGTCGTCAGTTCGATCCCTGCTCGTGCTATATCACTTTGTGGTGAACAAACACCGTCTGCATGGGTTTTCTCGGGTTTCTGATTTTTTCCTTCCACTTTCTCTATTCCACCAATCATCCCATCATTATCCATCAGGACTGAATCAAATTTGCCTAAAGCCTTTAGGCTAATGGCCTTAAAAATTAAATTCAAATTTATAATTTGGAATTCCCAAATTCCGACTTTACGAAATTTCGACTTTCCTGAATTTCGACTTTTCGAAATTCAGGAATTGAGGAATCGCAAGTATTGGCATTCCGAAATTCCGAACACCCCTAATTTAGATTTATGTATGTAATAATTAATTAAGTATCTGCTCGTCTCTGTGATCCTTTTTTAGATGATTTTATATTATTCGGATCCTATCAGTTATGCTTTCAAAGTTCATTATTCATTATCATTCAAGCGCAACGATGTAAGTAAATTAACATTTAGAAGTAAGGTGTTGGAGTAATTTGAACATGCGTATAACCCGTAGATGATCGTGTGCACTTTAGCCCTAACCCAATATTTTCATATTTATGGCAACTATGCATTGCTTCAGTGGCTTCCAGCCTTGTGTAGGATATTACAGAACACTTCAAGGTATTACATACCTGTATTATAATGTTATTATATTACAGAACACTTTGTGTGGGATTACTGACTTGCAAAAAACATTCTTTGGTTTACTGAAGAGTTGGTATCTGTAATGTCTTAATAGCATATCAAAGTAAATACAAATACTGAATTAGATATTTTGTTCGTACTTACTTCAACAACTTGATCTCCCTTTCCACGTGTGCTCTGTAACTTTTCAAAACTCACTTACATTAATGTTGCAAGTTACTTTTGAAACATAGTACTGTGTAAATACCCCATATGTTGCTTTTTTCGGTACTTTTATGCCCTCTGTTCACATTCAAACCCATAAACATAGTAAGTGTAGAGTACCTCTTCTTTCACTTATGTGAAAAAAAAATTATTATATGAAATCGCAAATTAATTTAGTTTATTTTTCACTAAATGTATATAGTCCAGAAATGTTTAAGGATAGCTGTAATTAAAATTGAAAATGTTTTACCAGCAAGTTTCTAAACACGATCAATTATTAATTTGTCAATTCTAACTTAACTTGGATAATGTAATGCATAACACCTAATAATGTAAATTTTGTGCTGATCCCAACAAAATCTAGCTTCATTTCAATTATTTTTTTATTTTTAAGTGTGATCTGATATCCGAATACTGTCATCATTATTTTGATACATTTTGTTATATTATTCTGCTGTATACGTTAGAGATAATTAAATTTATTACTCACTACTGTGTCCACTTAAGTGTAGTAGGTTGTAGACATTTTATATATTCACGAACCAATTGCAGGACGATTTCAAATTCTGATTCAAGAATCTTAATATTTATTCGCAAGATGTTTTCAGCATATAAATTTAGAAGAATCATGTATGCAATAATTAAGTATCTTTATGTCTCTGTCATATTTTGTAGATGGTTCTACACTATTCGGACCCTATCAGTTACGCTTTCAAAGTTCATTGTTTTAAAGAGTCAGTTTCATATTAAATATCAATTTTCAAAATTAATTCATATTATTTAATTCAATTCGTATTATTTAATCATGGTCTACATAATCGTACAATTACAGAGTGTACAGCTTATGAGATTTAGTGGTAAAATGACCACCTATGAATCAGCACTGGATAGGATCTGAGCGTGTTCACAGGATGATATTTGAGAATATTAAGGTTTCTCCCGTAATTTCACTAAATATTAGAGAGGAATGCTGAAATAGTAGCTAAAGGTAAATCTTTGTTCCTTTGAGGACCTTGTTACAACATTTGCAAAGCTCAATAAAGTCAACACGAGATACCAGAAGCAACGCAGTGTCGATGTTAAATGGATATATAAGAGAGTAGAAAACCTGCATGGTGGTTCAGTGGTTACGCTCGCTAACTTCGCATAGACACTAGAAAGGCGGGGGGGGGGGGGGTTTCTGTCCAACAAGGTAAATGCAGAGATTTTACCTACAATATTGGTTCTGAGTGACACAGTCTCCATTCTTGGCCCCGGAAGGGGAACGAATCGCTACAGCACGAGATATGCTTGGGCCACATGTTCCTAGCCATCCCTTTGAAATGTCTAAAACACATTTCTTTGTAAATGTTTAAAAAAAACATGTTTAAAACACAAATGGCTATTTATTGCTGTTTCTGTACTGCTTTCCATTCCTTTCCTTAATCTTTTTGTAACTGTGAAGCACTACCATTATTTTTTCAGATGGTTGCTGTGAACTTGAGATGAAGAATATTTACATGAAGCGCAAATCAATAAATGAAGTACATTTATGACCGAAATTATATAGTGAATACAGGTACATTATTCGTTATGATGTTCCTTTGATTCTGCCTATTGTAGGCGAACCTAATACGACAAAGATTTATTTTGAAATCTATATAAATGGAAAAGAGAAACACCATAAAATACAAACGAAATTTTAAAATGAAATACTGTATCTACTCTCATGGATTTCAGTGCACGTAAAAGTACAGAAGTGCTTTTCCATAGAATATTGTTATTGATTTCTTTCCCAATAGGAGCAGATTTATTAATAGTTAAAACAATAATCTCTTAAAAGGTTTCTACCATTAATGTACCACTGAAAAAACTTCCTTCTGGACTTCGGATTCTTTTGACGTAGTAACAAAAGAGAACTACTGTGGTATGAGGATATAGTATATTGTACTCTGTTCTTTTTATATCAAATAACCTCATGGCAAGAGAGATGGGTGAGACTAAGCCGTAAAGTAACTTTTTAAAATACACTTTCATAACATTTTTACTGCCAAAGAAACAAATTTCAACATGATTGTAATGAGTTCCAGTGCATTCAAATCTAATATGTGATTTGCGTTAATTAGATCTCTTTAAGACATATATATTCACATCATTGTGACCACAAATCAGCTTCTAATATTATTTGCTTGTGCAGAGTCTAATCTTAGGTCCATTTACTTGTAATATGACATATTCAAATTTCAGTTTAAACACGCTGTAAATTTTTTACTATTTTTGTAACATTTTGTACCATCAAGAAAAAAATTTGTACCACTCACATAAACAAACTAGAGAAAATTCAACATTTTCGGCACAATTGCGAACTGTAGTGCGACTTCCTCAAATTCAAAATTTAATATGCTCAGAATTTTGTACTATTTTTGTAACTTTTTGTACCACCAAGAAAGAATTTTGTACACCTCAAATAACGGCCAGGGGTGTGTTTCAAAATTTGGGGCTAGGCATTTAGTTGTACGACTTCTTCAAATTCAAAATTTAATATGCTCAGAATTTTGTACTATTTTTGTACCACCAAGAAACAATTTTGTACACCTCAAATAACGGTCAGGGGCGGGTTTCAAAACTTGGAGCTACGCATTTAGTTGTAGTACGACTTCTTTAAATTCAAAATTTAATATGCTCAGAATTTTGTACTATTTTTGTAACTTTTTGTACCACCAAGAAAGAATATTGTTCTACCCCTCAAATAGCGGCCAAGGGCGTGTTTCAAAATTTGGGACTAGGTATTTAGTTGCAGTACGACTTCTTTGAATTTAAATTCAATATGATCAGAATTTTGTACTATTTTTTTACCTGTTGGTACACTTCGCATCAAAAAAATTGGGACAGCGAACGCCGTGCAGCTAGGCAATCCAAATGGTACCTTCTTATCCCATAATCATCATAATCGGTAAACATACCTCCTCCTTCTCCTTCCTTCGTCATACCCATACTAAAATCATAAGCCCACTTTTTTTTTCAAAATAGACATGTATTAGTATCGATAAAATGAAAGAATAAAAGCGAGACGAAACAATATACATATGTTGACGGAGGGAGAAATTTAAACACACACAATGAAAAATTGAAACCAATGGATGCTTTTAGGCAAAGGCAGAGAAATGAGAGAGAGAGAGAGAGAAGGGGGAAAGAAGAAGAAGGAGAGGGAGTGCAGATGAAAATATGGAATTTAGATGTAGTAACAAGAAAATAACATCATAAAATACAGTGTTCACAAATCTAACAGCAAGATAGAAGTGACTTTTGGATTTTATATTTTTTTCTGGGCTATTCGAATATATAAAGGGTGCTTGAAAATCCATTTAGTTACTTTAATATTGCGACCAAAGTTGATGGTCAGATTAAATACTCATGATTTCCAGTGGAACTACAGAGTTTTGAGACACGTTTAGGATAATGTCAAAAGTGTAGCAAACATGATTTGTTTGCGTTTGATTCGGCTGCAAATTCGGTGGGGCTCTTTAAACGTATTGGTTCGGAATACATTGTAATAATGGATTCCACCAGGATCTTCAGTTTGTGGATGTAAAGTCAAAATTGGGAGGGTGTAGGTAGCTTTGCAATGTTTCTATCAACTTTTGACCGTGAAAATAAAATTAAAGTTGGGGATAGTCTCAAGGATTTGGGACTGACACCCCCCACAGGAACCGGGGTCTGGTGGAATCACTGATTGTAGCAAACGCAGTAGATACCGTGGGCCATACCTTCCGTTCCACACTACTAATGTAAATTGAACATACAAAGAAAGTGAATGGATGATAATTTTTCTGCTTAATTTCTATCGGAAAGAGCCAAGATTATAATTCCAAACTGTATCAAAATGAAAAGTTACAAATGTTCAAAAGCAATATTTGCATGTTCCTATAGTTACAGCAGACATTACTTGTTGCACATTTCTAACGTGAAAGAAGGAACACATTGAATATTATGTTGAAAAATTATAGGATGGAAACGAATTTTGTGCCAAACTAATATAAAAAGAATTCTTTCAAATACCGAAAAAAAGGTGACCATTGTCTACTCATATCTTAAAATCTATCTGTCCCAAACATTCCACCTATTGCTAATATAACGTTTTAATAATTACAACACTAAAGAAATAGTGTGTATAACAATTCGCACAGATGGAATGAACTCGGCAGAGCTGAAGCGGGTCACCGGCTGTCGAGGCATGCTGGTCAGATTTTGGACTGTGTCATCAGGTTTAAGGTTCGAACGCACTCGGACGCGGTGATTCGATGTAGATTTGATAACCCGGAGGATGAAGGAGAGATTTTAATTATTTCATTGCGTTTGAACAGTGTTTGTTTCAGAGGTGACCAGGGCCGGAGATGTTACCCCGAGAACACGAAAAATACGACGTCAAACTTCCCAGTTAAATAAATTTTCCAGACCGGGTCAATCAGGTTACCGGATCACTCATGTTTGGGTCAGTCCCTATCACCGGGTCATCGAAAGTGGCCCGGATTTGGGTGTGGAATATGCACAAACAGAGAGAGTGTGTGCAAATTAAGAGAAGAAATAAACATGAATAAAGAGAGGGAGAAGTAAAATAAGAGAAAGAAGCAGCGAAGACACGATAACAGTACATCAAAAAAGAGAGGAAGAGAGAAAGACTAATGAAAAACATGGAAAGTATATTATCATTATGCTAAACAATTAGTCTGTTTAAAATAAGAAATGACCTAGAAGAAATTATTATATAAATGATTTTTTGCCTGTATGTTGAGCATTATGAAAAGAGTAATTTGCTGAAATGACAATAATTTCCAAGTTGGGGAAACTTTTTTATGAAAGGAAATAGGTGCTGACATAAAAAATACTATTAGAAGTTTTTACTTTTTCAGGTGTGATTTAAATTTCTTTCCAAAACCTGTTTCAAATTTCAATTCCTAATAATTTTGTTAATAGTGTTTGCTGTTATTGTCGGTTGTTGTTTTTATTTTTTGTCGGTTCTGGTGATTGTACTTCATATACGTCTCGGTCTGGGTATATGAAAGCGTTTCCTGCGTCCACTTCATCCCCACCAACCAAAATCACCCTTTTACCATTACTCAACATGAATCCCAGTAACGAGACGTGTTTATACAGCACGCTGAAATACATATGTGAACAGGTTGAACGACTGAGAATACCAACACCTTGTGTAACATTTGACCAGCCATTATGGATCAAAGCAGTGACCATCGTCACAAGAACTGGACTCAAAATAGTATGTAAACTAGGTGCATTTCATATGCTGATGAGTTTTCTCGACAGTATCGGTAATGTCATGACCGGTTTTGAGCTGTCATAACTAATGATCATCATTTATGCTGAACACATGGTTCGACATATGCTGTTAGGGAAACAGTATTCTTGAGCCATACATGCTCACTTGTTAATTCTGTCTGCATTTATGTCCCAAATTCTGTGTAGAATAGTACAGCCTCAAGACGAAGATGGCAGAGAATTCGAGAATGATAACATGCACTTGTCTACAGTAGATCTCAGGGATTGGCAATATGCAGTCACAAAGCATGATGAAGATATTGTGCTTGATGACAAAGAGTTGTGTGTCTAAAACAAATTGGAAGTATCAGTGCGTGTAAAGAGAGGCTAGCGAAATCATCACGCACGGCTAAACTGTGGATACAATACATTGATTACATTGCAACCTTGCAGATGTTCATAGGAGCTGAACGAGAAGGGAATTGGGAGTTGCATCTCGTTGTAGTGTTCAGGATGTTATCTCTTTTTGCAGCAACAGGGCACAATATGTATGCCAAATGCGGTCGCCTCTACCTACAGATGATGTCCAAATTACGTGTAATCCACCCATGGCTATATAACCAGTTCCACTTGTATGGTAATCATGTTGTGCGACTGATTTCTGGTCATTAGAATGGATTGTCGACTGATCTTGCATAGAGCAATGCATGATGAGAGTTCTGAAAAGTTGAGGGGGGCTAACACATGGAAGAGGCATGTCAGAAAACGTGTGTGCTACGTGGATTCACAGTTTGCACATGTGTGCAGCCATACACGACGTAATGACTAAATAGACAGGAACAGAGCACAGGCAGTGTTCCCAACATGAAGCGATGTTCCCGTCAAGAATAGCAAGAGACAATAAAGACCTGCAGTCGTTAATTACTTGGTTAGATTGTTACTAGGGTTGTTCGTCGGACTCGAACTGTCCGAAGTCCGGACATTTTAGAGTCCTAGTCCGATGAAATGTCCGGACAGTCAGAGTCCGAACAAAAAGTCCGATTTCGGACAGTCCGAGTCCGAACGGAAAGTTGGATTTCGAACAGTCCGAGTCCGAACTAAAAGTCCGATTTCGGACAGTTCGAGTCCGATCAGAAAGTCCGATTTCGGACAGTCCGAATTCGGATAGTCCGAATCCGATTTTGAAAAAAAACAGGTTGAGAAGGAACCTTCAGTTTTTTTCTTCATCAGTGGGCTTCTGTCTGTATTCTGTATGGTCTTTGCTAAAAGCTGATACTGAAAAAAAAGTCTGTTTCCTCTTTTCTTCCACTCCCTCCTTCTTCCAGTCTTCTTTTGTAGTCTAGTTGTAACCGCATGTTCCCTTGAGGGAATGAAAATGTCGAAGGAAACTTGAAATTTGCGTAACAGCATAAAATGACAAAAATAGGGGTTTAGGTACACATGGATACAAAAGGTTTCTCAAGCACAACAGCAGTTATTGCTATCTTTCCTAAAAAATTATGAGTGTCAGAAACCTTTTTTTTTAATCGTGTGACAAAAGGAAAGTTACTATTGACAGAGAAATCCTCACTTTCCCTTAGGTGTAAAGCAGCTTCTTTTTCAAAGAAAAAAAAACAACTGAACATTGCCTTCACTCAAAATAAGACATCACAATGCAATAGAAAGTTAATAACACTGTTTTAGAATAAGGGATTTAGCGTGAAATAGCAGAAGCACTTGTGTCCCAAGAGAAGAGTGAATGTTAACATTAATTCAACACATTTTTGCCTCCCTACATTTGACCATTTGCTCCAAGTTTTATTTTATTGCGTTGTTTTGCAATGGTATTCTTCCATCCCTCCACGCAAGGCATGGCTAGTGGCTACGGGAGAGAGAGAGAGAAAGATTGTTCACAGAACAGATCCTCTAGAAAGGAATGGTAAATTGAAAGTTATAATTCGAACCTGGGGAACCTGTTTCCGTTTCTTGAGAAAGCTTCCGACAATGGAAGCGGCCCGGTATGTTATTCATCTACCATCTCACATAAGTTGTCGGGGTTTGTTGGACCATGACCCACCCCACACTTCTATTAGTCCTGATTGAATCAATTGTTTGTTGCTTTTTGGTAATCACTGAACGCGAAAAAACAGTTTTAGGACGGGGGGCAAGAGGGGGGGGGGGGGGGGTTTCCCCTGGGTTTGAGAATATAAACGCACAAAAAATTTTAAAAAAGTTCTCAGAAGAGACAAGTCAAACTGACATAAAAACACATTGAAATGTAATGGAAAATGCTTTTATTTTTTTCAATTTCGATTTTTTGTAGGAGTTCGGAACAGAATTTATAACTAAACAACTACTTGTAGTTTAATGAATTTCAATTGATTTGGCGCCGATCTCACAAAACATCGAAAATGAGAGAAAGATGTTAAGAAGAGATTTTATTTTTTACTTCTAGTGAGTTTTATGTCGGGTGTTTATCTTCGTCTTCTGTAAAGAAGTTTATATCTACATACTCTTTTCCTTTCGTGTTGAAGAATAATTCTGCATTTCGTCTGCATGAAGTCACAATAGGTTCGCCGAGAAACCCTGTACGATGCCTGTTCAACATTAACTCGACTTATCATGGTAATGATTCTCAAAGGGTGTTCACTGGCACACAATTATGCCGCGAAATTTCTTGTCTGCCCCGCGCCGCGAGAACACAAATATTTTTAGTAAAATGATAAAATAAAGGGAAAGTGAATTAGAAATTTAATATCTTTAAAAAAGTTATTTATTAATACAAGAGGAACAGTACATTGTAAGTAACGAATTTTAATTCTTAAAATTATTGAGTCTGTTCTCTTGATAATATTTTTAAAATTATTAATTTCTTTTACTTTTATTTTGGGTTTGTCTCGGTGTCTTGTTAATTTTCTACGCACTTGTTACGTTTGATTGCGTGTAGTAAGTGGCAGCAGAGTAAACCACAGCTGTGTGATTTTTCAGACTGTGCTTTTGAGAATTAGGAGGCCTCTTTTGAGATTTCTTTCCTCTGCATTTCTGAGTCGTCTGGCTCGGGATATGGCTGGTTTGCTTTGTAGAATTACTATAAGACAGGAAAACTTGCGTCCTCCAAGTCCTATATAGAGAAGTCTTGTTTATATTTTTATAATAGCAATTCTTTTCGTTTGGAATATTGTCACTTTTTTGTGCTAATAGCAAGTAGTATTTTTTTAAATCAATATAGGCAGCGTACTGCCTAAACAGTTGGTCCTTTCGGGTCAATTTTAACTCTATCCTTTTTTATATTTCTCCCTGGATGTGCCTGAGGAACAGAGAAATACCCAGAAGTTGTAATAATGCTGTTATAAGTTTGTTGTACAAGAAAGAGAGCAAAGAACGCGTCGAAAACTACAGACCAATTAGTTTACTGTCAGTTCTATACAAAATGTTCACCAAAGATATTTTGAATCGTATTGAACAAGACTTAGATTTTAACCGGGGAAGGGAACAAGTCGGATTTCGTCGTTGATTTAGCACAATGGACCACATACAAACATTGAATGAAGTAATGGAAAGGACTAATGAATACGAACTTCCACTATGTTTGGGATTCATAGATTTCGAAAAAGCTTTCGATTCAGTCTAATTGTGAGCAGTACTTAAATCACTTGAACATCAAGGTATCGAAAATGCGAACAACAAGCTACTGCGAAACATTTATTCGACTGCCACATCTGTCATTAGACTACATCAAGAAAGTGAAAAATTTAAAGTTGGAAAGGGCAAGGAGATTCAGTTTCCCCAAAATTGTTTTGTGCGGTCCTGGAGAGAGTGTTCCAAAATTTAAACTGGGATGAAGTTGGAATTAAAATTAGTGGTGAATATCTTCATCACCTACGTTTCGCTGATGATATAGTCCTGTTTGCTTCAAATGCGGAAGAACTACAAATCAGAATGGAAGAACTGAATAATGAGAGTTCGAAAATAGGCCTTAAAATGAACTTAAGTAAAACAAAGGTCATATACAATCAACATGCTGAAAAAATATAAAGATTAGCGGAGAGACAATAGGCATAGTTGATGAGCATTTTAAATAGACCAGCTCAAAACATTGAATGCCAAGTTGACTGATGAAATAAATAGAAGATGTAAAATGGCGTGGAGTTCGTTTGGAAGACTATACTTTATTTTCAAAAGCAAACTACCAATGTGTCTGAAGCGTAAAGTTTATAATAAATGTGTCTTGCCTGTGATGATGTACGGCTGTGAAACTTGGACATTGAATGCGCAAACGACTCAAAGATTAAGAGTCATACAAAGAGCAATGGAGAGATGCATGCTAGGAATAACCAGAAGGGACAGGAAGACAAATGAATGGATTCGCGCACAAACAACGGTAGAGGATGTAATCAAGACTGCGAAGAAGCTGAAGTGGAAATGGGCCGGTCACATAGCTAGACGAACAGATGGAATGTGGACGACAAATGTACTACATTGGATTCCTAGAGAAAAGAAACGACCGAGACGACTTCCGAATGCAAGATGGGTATATGAAATCCAGCGTTTTTCAGGAGCTACATGGATGAGGATAGCAGGAGGCCGAGATATGTGGAAAGAAAAGGGGAAGTGGAAAGAAGAGTCCTTCATCCAGCAGTTGATTGAAAACGGCTGAATATGATGATATATAAATAAATCACAGCCATATTCAATCCACTAGTGGATGAGCCTCTCCCCGCAGGGAGGAGTTGGTCTACTGCTCCCACGTTGACCAGACGGGTTGTGAGAGGAGAGCCGAAGCTCTCACTGTGATCGCCACTGTCTTTTATTCACAGCATCTC
>JAGDQP010012722.1:8005-23626 GCA_022664845.1 Lepisma saccharinum
TTACAATTTGCTTAGGAGATGGTCTTGCAAAGGTATCAAAATAAAAAACCCTTGAATTTTCATTAATATAAATTGCAGTCCAATGACTTCCTCCACTTGAGGAAGAACTTAAATTAACAATAAGTGCTGCTGGAAACTGTACACGAACAGGTAATGTATTAATGGCATAAATGCCAGTCAGTACACTTGCAGATAAACAATCACGTAAAATTACTTTCATCAGTTGGTCCGTCCACATTGTTTGTTATACTTTTTATGTATACACACTTATTTTGATTTAACACTGATAAGCCAGCTCGAAAAATTTAATATAATTTGCATAAGTCCATCCTTCTTTCACTGCACATCGGAAATAGGAGAATCGATGTAAATAATGAACACACTGTCTTGAGGGATATGCCAATTGAGAAAAGTGGCAACACTTTAATTCTTCTTCTAGGTTGGTTACAATTTGACCAAGGATAGATCCGAGAAAAAATTGTCTTGTTTTCCCGAAAGTGTACAGTACACTACTGTGCTGAGTGTATTTGGTAATCACACTTTTAACTTCACTGTAGGGGGTATCACCATCGTTCCAGTGGAGACCGTAGAGATGCTGAGGCAGGTAATCGTTATGTAATCGCAAGGCTGTTGTCAACTGGGAGTAGGGGAAAGAAGGTACAAAATTCCAACTTTGTGAACAATCCAAGTTAGGATTGATAATAACAAGTTCTTTCAAGACTAACCTTTCGTGTTCGTTCCCGTCATTTGCAACACGTGTGAGAGCAGAGATGTGTACTAGAACCCGAATTGTGACTGAATGAGATTGAAATTAAAATGTCTCATCGGTATCTACGTTTCTATTTTTATCAATTTCTATAATCGAATCAAACTGAGCATACACAGTACTTGATAGAGACTGTACTAGTGCTTGACTAAAGGATATTTTTATATTAACAGGAGAGTCTCTTACAACATCCCAAGTACAATCATCAATACTTTCTGTAGGAGACAGAATAAATAGGAAAATAGAAAACCATGTGCAAAATCATGAGAAGTAATCGTATGTGCAGTATTTTGATGAAAGATCCCAGTACCAGAAAACAGGGTGAAACAACTTTGAATGAATAATGCTCTTTGAAAATCAGGGGTTAGGGGAATGGGTGGATAAAATGTAGAAGTTACTTGAACCTGCAATTTGTTGAGATTGAAATGCTCAAACTCGAGAGGGTTCAGATGATATTTATCATTCATTGCTGTATTTGCTACGAATCCATTGACAGGGTATTTCGGTACACTATCCAAAAATAAATTATCAATATTAAATGAAGTTACATTTTGTGGAATAGTAATGATTCGTGTTTCCACTCTAGTGAGTGGTAATTTTGCAGTATTTTTTCCATGTAAGAATTTAAATGAAGAGATAAGTCAGCAGAAATAGTAAGACGACGTACATATAATACAACTTCTTGTAAGACAACTTTAAAGTTTGAATTGTCAGCAGCCATTAAACAAAATGAATCTTTATTACGAAACAGTTTTATACGCAAACTTACTTTATTTGGGAGTATACGATCTAAGTTGGCAATATCTGTAAAGAGACGTCCAAACATTTCAAAAGGAGCACTACCACTAGCAATTTGCATTCTTTTACGAATACCAATATTATTTTCATCAAGATTATTTAATTGTGCAGCAGTATCTTTTTGCCATAACGCACATGTGAGATGAGTTTCCGAAGCATCTTCAGAGTAATTAAGTATTGATTCTAAGAAAGCTCGAATAGCATATGAGCCAGAAGAGGAAGAAATTAATTTATCATTTAAATATACATTGACTTGACTGAACATAGAATGAAGAAAGTTATTTACTGGTGCTACAACATCAACTTGCACTGCTGGTTGATCGCCTTGTGCTGGCTTATATACTTCTAAGTTATCACCATTAGCTTTTGTTATTTTACAACGTACGTACAAGTACAAGTATGCAGGATGAATATATTCTCCAACATCTCCCGGAATCACAAATTCAATGGGGCCCTCTGAAGTAAGTGTAGAAATAGGATGATAATCTTGCATACGAGAATACTCAATAGCAGTTTGAGTCATGGGGACAGTTTGCAAATCAAATACATTAGTAAAACACTCCTTTCTTGATGTAGAAGGGAAAGACATTATACCACATAATTAAAAATATCCCTTTCACGATAAGCGTTTGTCTTCTTTTTCTTCTTTCTTTTCTTAATAATTGGTGGTCCAATATGTTTAGGAAGAAGAGGAGATTTTCGTTGACGCGCCCGTCGTCTACCACTACCACTAAGCAACAGATTAATTTTATTTTCCGCTTTTGTTCTTAAAGATGAACCCGCTTGATTTTCTAATAAATCTCCTGCAACTTGAATTCATGTTTGTAATGCGTGTCGACCAACTACTTCAGCTACTTGTTTAATAAGTGGCATAGCAAATCGAAAGAGACCTCGAAATAATCCCCCTAATCCATGTCCACTTTGATAAACTGGTCCAGCAAAATAAGGGATGCCTCTACCATAAAGTGGAACTTTCATTTTCACGAGTGTTGCTGAAAGTGAAGTGTTATGGTCAATGTCCCAGATGCGAATGAAATATTTCGTCCTGCATGGTCCTTTAGTAGTATTTCAATTGTGTCAAATGAAAGTTTACTTAAAGGAAAATAATGTAAATTTTGAAATGTTATTGTCTGTGCTTTACCATGATTACTATCAGACATAGCTACAATACGTAGTAAGGGTGCTTTTCTATCACCTACAAATTGAGGCTATATAAGGTCAGTGTGTACAAATACTTGATGTGGATACCCAATGTCAATGTAAGGCTGTTTTTGAGCTCGTTTTTATTTCAAAAGATTTATACCAGGTTCGAACCCTAATTGTAAAGCAAGTATGGGTGAAAGATAAAGTGATTTAATGTTTGAATTTGTTTTAATAGTAACAGTATTTAAAAAATCAAAGTAAATTAAGGTTGGAGTGATTTTATTCATAATCTCTAATAATGATGGTATCGAAGAATAATATCCTGGTGATATTTTATATTTTACATTATCGCTATCTACTGTTTCATACCAATAATATTTTGACCTTCAGTTACATTATAGCAAGTTAAGGGGGTATGAATTTCACTTAGTCCTACCATCCACGATGAATTATTAAGAAGAATTCGACGATTTAAAATATTTAAAAAATGTGATGGATGATTATTGCTATATGTATTTGTACTAGCATTTGAACTAAGTGTAATGTAAAAACTATCATCCGTACTTTCCGAAATCATTTGTTGCGCTTAAAGTGAAGTGAAATGTTCGAAGTACCAAATTGAAATGGAGTTTTCTCCCTGTTCATGATTTAAGTCCACATGTAGAGTATGAAAATATGTTTTTTCTATTTCAACGTAGAGTGAACGATCAAATACAAAAGAATGCATTTTGCCATATTGATATTCATAGATACTAACTTTACGAAGGAGTTTTCCAAGGACAGGTTGATCTTTTACAATGTCAAGACAAACATTAATTTCAGAATTAATATTATAGTCGAGGTTACATTCAAATGGTGCACTAACATCGAATAACATAGTTTTTCGTTTTTCTGATTTCGGTTGAAAATGTACCTAAGCTATTTGTACATTTGAATTATTTGAGAATCCTAAGAAATTTTGTAAACCACCAGTCATTCCCACAACATACTGTTTTCTGTGATCTCGTTTATATTTAATGAAAAGTTGATTTTTATCTTTATTATAGTAAAATGAAAAATATTATCTTTTTCATTACTATCAGCATGATCTTCCTTTTCAAAATGTGCGATTATAACGGAAGTATCACCATTTTCTGCATGATTTTTTTTATTCTCAGTATTAATTTGTAATACTGGATCAAGTTGTAGGTTTTCTAAAATAGATTTTCCTTGATTTTTTAGTATGTTTTGTGATAAGATAGAGTAATGAAACAATATTTGAAATTGAATCATAATATCCAGGATAAAAAAAATTAACTTCGTAACGTAATTAACTTTTACCATTAATATGAACAACTACTTGTTCCTCTTCTCGAATATTATAAAAAAACTCCATGGTATGCAAACAGTACTTAAGTGTACCACCCAATTGCCTTGTAAGTGAATGGGTTGACATAATTTTTTGGTATAGGATGGAGTCTTATTTTCAAAAATATTATTACCCACATTTGATGGTAATGTGATGTAAAATTCATCTTGTTGCTCAGAATACATCATCATGATGACTGAACAGATTTCTGTTTAACCCATGAATTCATACTAGGCGGATACCCTAACCATTTCACATATATCCAACCCTTTCTTAGTTTTAACACCTTTTCAATTAAAAATTATTTATTTTTTCCTACAACCTCCGCTTGCAATTCTTGTGTGTAAAAGATTCCTTTCATGGGGTCTCCATTCTAATCTTTTATTTTGTATGTTAGTGGTGTACTTTCAATACAACGATTTACAATAAATATTTCCTGAGACCATTTTGGTAAATATCCTTTTCCAATTTGTGTTTATATTTACAAATACGAACATAATCACCATTTTGAAATTTAAATTTACTTAGAACACGCTTTCGTTTTCCATATAATGTTTCCCATACTTGATTTGTATTATCTTCGTTAACTTCTATAGGAGCAATTTCAATTGTGGAATGTACAGTGTGATTGTAACTATCTACAAGATCGTCAAGTACATTATTGTAGTGATAACTGTTTTCAGAAGTAAAGTACTTGTAATTTTTTTCTATTAAAGTTCGAAAAAACTTTTCTACCATTGCAGCCTTCATTTCAGAATGTACACTATAATGATTAATATGATACTTTTCGAAAACACGTTTTACATGTTGATTATAAGATTATGTTCCTAAATCAGTTTGACAATGAAGTAGAGGCCTATGCAACATACTTAAAATACTTTCAATTACTCTAGTTATAACAGGACATGTTTTATTTTTTACCGGAATACAAGTTGCAAATTTACTAAATGAATCAACACAACATAAAATATATTTATAGTCATCATTATACTTTCCAACGTTTTGCATATCTGCTAAATCCATTTGCAATAATTCATTTGGACCGCTTACATAATATTGTTTTGGCGGAAAATTTTGATGAACAGGGCATGTAAAGTATATGCATCTTGTGAAGCTAACCAGTTTTTAATTTTATTTCTTTGTAAACGTGTCTTTCGTTGTAATTTAGAAATACTTCCGAGAGATGTTGGATCTGAATATGTATAATACAAGTTTGTTTGTGACATACTTAAAACTTGTAGTGTTGATAATTTTTGAAAATATTTTTAAATTATTTTTACTCTTACGTTTAATATTTTTTTCTTTTGAGAAATACTTTTCCTACTCTGCTTCTTTTTCTTTTGAGAAATAAAAGAAACAATAGTACTAACAGAACCAGCACCAAACTGAAAGTTGATTAATTCATTAGGAACATTAATATGTCGAAGAAATGACTTAAACACATCAAGCCCTACTGGATGTTTTGATGTACGTTTTCGAATGACGTTATGTATGAGATCAATAATATTTGATCTTGGGAGTACGTTATTATTGATGCTTACTGCAAAAGTCTGATCCCAACTTATACAATTTGAAGTGATCAATAGATTTAATAATGTTGATTTTTTTATCAGCATCGTGCACTTTTTTCAAAAGCATCGTGCACTTTTTGTGTTAAATCAAAAAGTAAATATGAATGCGGTTTGGCAGTAGCTTTCTCGAAAACCTCTACAATACCCTTACTATGATGAGGCATAATTTGACGTGCTAAATACTGAATTTGTAATTTATCTCGTGCATTTTTAAAAATTACGATATAGTGACTATTTAGAGAAATGTCTCGAGAGTGTTTAACTTTAGGAAATAAGTTTTGAACTATAAAGATAACTGATAAGTTTTTATGATGAGCATATTTCGTAAATAAATTACTAACGTCTCCATTTAGTTCATTCATTAAATCGTCTAAAATAATTAATGAGTTGGACTGAATTTTAAAATTATTCATATCTAGTATTCCTCTAACAAATCGAATATTAGTAAGGGATGTTGGAAGTTTTGGTACTATCGCACCATAGCACCAAACAATTTCTTTGAAGTAGGTACTAAATATTTTGTCTCTATATTGTAGCAATTTTCTAACTAAAATAGTTTTGCCTGAAAGGGACGGTCCGCTGATCATCATAGTAGAAGGGTGTTCAAAGGGTAACATCTTAATACAAAATGAAACAATTGTTTTAAAACATTTCCTAATATATCAACCTGAGGGGAAGACATACACACACAGAGAGAGAGAGAGACAGAGAGAAAGACACTTAGATGGAAAAGGAGTCAACTATTACGTTTTCCGTCCTTTAAAACCGTAAGGCAGTGTGTCAAAGTCATCCTTGTCATTTAAATCATTTTGCTTTCTCTTGTTGTTTACTATTTTGTGTGTTTTGTGTTCAGCTCTACTTACAATCTTGTACCCAGGTAACCTAATCGTATTTGGGTTAGTTACAATTTTCTTTTCATATTTTTCCTTCACTAAATTATAAAAATGATCAAAATCAATAACTTTTCGCGCCCGTTCATTTAAAGTAATGCCCCTAATCTTACAAGTATGCCTAAAGTTTTATTTATCTTTACACAATTCCTTTTCCTTAAAACTATAATTTTTCGGTCCTAGCCCTACGAATTTTCGAATCTCCCACCCCAGTTCAGTCTCATTAGTTAATTGGCACAAATAGTTCCCAGTAGGTAACCTGAGTGGTTGATTCTTTTTGCACATACATGCCAGAGTCAGTCTCAACATCGGACAGTAAACTATCTTGTCAATGGAGTACGTGCGTATACAACAATTTGATACTCATCGCCATAATGTGCTTGAAACTTGTCTAATTCCTCAATACACCCACCATTTTTTACTTTCAACTCAAGACCTGCAGCTTTACATAAGTCTTTACATTTCTTAACCCAAAACTTTGGTGTGTTAGGCATATAGTATGTATTTTTTTCTTGTCTCACTTGCTCTACTTCGAGCTAGACATAAAGCTCGCGCAAGACAATCATACTAACCTTCGCCAGGGAAGCTCGGAACGGGAATGATATATTTTTGTAAGTATTCCTCCAGTGGAAGATACTTTTTATCATTCGGTCTGCCCTGTCAACGTATCGGGTCCGTAATATGACACTTGATCGTCATTCTTTCACCAAGGTGAAATACCTCCTTTGAATTCAAAATATTTTCAAAAGTGGAAAGAATATGATCAACAGTCATATACGGACGTTTTATCCAAGGAATATAGACGGGGCGCCCAAGGGTTTCATTTGAACTATCTATGGAGAACCCAATGTAACTGTCTTGGTCCATATCTGACAATATCTGTTCAAGCGAGAAAGTGAACAGGGTCTCAACATATTGTTCGAGGTTTAAAATTCTACACGGCTCTCGAACATCTATGGTAACCTCTAATCTACGTAAAGCAAATCTAATGTATTCTCGATTTCGGCGGGATATCACTTCATACATATTTTCTCCTGTTCCATGCAGTTGGGGATAGGCATTCTAATTCATCCATTGACTCGCATCTTTCATTTTTAATCCCGAAATATTATTAAAAATATCTCACTCGCCTTCAAAAATATAAAATATTTCGGTACACACTTCATCACCTCTGTGCGATATTTCCAATACATTATGCGGTTCAGAATCACTATCCACTCTTACAGCCTTGATGTTTTTCACATTCAAACTATCCCTATCAACGCTGTGAAAATCTATATGGCTGGTACTAGGAATATCAGAAGCAAATGAAGTACTTGGCATATGACTAAGAGAATTGGTGGGAAGAGGATAGGTAGAGAAAGAGGGAGGAGGTTCATCTATAGATGTAGTGCAGATTGGAGTAGGTACTGTTGGTGGTGGAGGTGGTAGCATGAAAGCTGAGGAAGAGGATATGGTAGGGGAAGAGAATCCAATCGTGGTACAATAAACCGAAGAATTTGGAAGAACACAGGTCATTGTGTTCGCTACTGAGGTAGTGGTACTAGTACAAGTCACAATTACATTAGATTGACTCGTAGCATTATCTATATTAGAAGCTACAGTGAATGGGAAAGGAGGAAGAGACCTTCTGGGAGGAATGATTTTCAAAGATTCATGTTAATTCAGACGAACATAATCTCGGAATCGCCACTCTGCAGATGAGGTAGTAACCCTAAGAACATACAGATGCTTATCAGAATAATAGAAACACCTGAACGAAAGTGCAACTTACCAGATTAATATGGTGTCGGGCCACCTTTCGCCTTCAGAACAGCCTTGATGTGACGTGGGATGGAGGTATAGAGGTCGTGAATGGTAGCAAGTGGAATATTACACCATTCCTCGTGCAGGGCATCGGCCAGTTCTGTGAGAGAGGATGGAGGTGGAAATCGTCGCCGGAGTCGTGTTTCCAAGATGGACCACAGATGTTCAATTATGTTGAGATCTGGGGATTGGGCGGGCCAGGGGAGGTGTTGAACTTCATCCCGATGTTCCTCAAACCACGCTGCAAAACCTCCAGCTGTGTGAATGGGTGCATTATCATACTGGAATATGGCGTCATTGTCCGGGAACAACATCCGGACCATAGGATGCAAGTGGTCTCCTAAAATTGCGACATAATCGTTGGCAGTGCTGCGTCCGCGAAGTGTGACCACAGGACCCAATGGAAACCACAGCATCACCGTGCCGCCGCCATGTTTCACAGTTGGGCGGAGACACTGCAGATCATACGCTTCTTTGGGTGTTCTCCACACATAAACACTGCCCGTGGTTTGGAATAGGGTGAATGGTGACTCATCCGACCATACCACACGTTTCCAGTAGTCAACGGTCCAAATTGCATGGTCGCGGCACCATTTGCGGCGTGCTAAAGCGTTCTGGTCCCTGATGAGAGGTTTGGCCCGTGCAACACGACCCCGTAAGTTCATGTCATGTAATTCGCGGCGGACTGTGATTGTCGAAACAGGTTGGGGGAGGTGCTGATTGAGTTCCTCCGTCACTTGCGCCGCAGTGGCACGACGGTTCCGCGTGACAATGCGCTTTAATACCCGGCGTGCCCTGTCACTGATGCTTTTCTTCCGCCCACTGTTCCGCTTCCCCGATGTGGTTTTCCCGTGTGTTGTATAGGCCGTCATCACCTTCGACACTGTCCCTGGCGACACACCTAACACACTAGCCACTGCCGTCACACTCACTCCACATAACCGGGCACCAACAATTTGCCCTCTTTGAAACTGAGAGGTCTCCCATTTTACACTACCTCCGTCTGCTGCAGCCACTGCACACTCCTGTTCCACGACGCCTGACGTAGTATGGAGACCGACTTAACACACCACCACCAGCAGTCCGGCGCTGCGGTCACCACGACACCACTGCCAACCCATACATCTGACGTGTTGCCAACTACAGGTGTTTCCATTATTCTGATAAGAATCTGTATGTACAACACGGTCAACTACTCTCCCTCCTTCCTCATCCACTGGATCTACTAAGATTGAATAATGCTGCCAGCCTAATCGCACCATTTCATCTGTAGTGAAAAATCCCTCAATACCTAAATTAATAATATCTTCCTTGCTTTCACACGCCGCCAAAAGGCTTTTATATATATTTTCATCCCGTTTGGATTGCTAACAAAGTTCCTCGAAGAAGTCAAATAGATTGGATATAGTAGGATAACAGCCATTGACTGCGTAATTACATACCTGTCTCCAGGTGTCAAGCATTCTCTCCATGTCCGCATCTGCTTCAGCTGCCAATAAAATATAAACTACATTCATCAATCCACTCATAATGCTGAAATTATAAAAACAATACATTACTACTATTCCTTTAGACAAGACATTACAGATAAATGAAAAAATACTGTTCAATTCAATTGAATGCTTACTTAAATTAGCTTTATCAGTGATATTAAAATAAACGTTATTCAAATGCAATCTTAATAAAAACATAACGTTTAATTCAAATTCAATAAATAATAGATGAAAACTCATTAATATTTACTTTTAAACTCATCATTTCTTTTTAATACAACTACAATATTAGATGAGAACAACATTCAACCTTAGAAAACGACAATGATCTATCATTCCTTTATAAAATTTAAGATTAAACAAAATTAATTGATAACAACATCCTACCTGAAAGAACATTCGCTCGTATATATAGTCAGCACCAAATATCGCCACAAAGAATAGCATATAATACAATCTTGAACGAACATCTATTTAAAAAATAAAACAATACATAATTAGTCCAACATTCCTTTATAAACTTTACTCATGTAATGTTATTTTAAAATCTCATATGAAAGTATGTTAGCCTAGCATTCTCATATAAGACCAGGGAGCAATTATAAAACAATTTATCAAGACAAGACATTTCCCTTATGAAAAAACTATTTACCTTAATTCAATTGTTTTTTACAGGAAAAAATTTAGAAGACTTCGCCTTTGTCAAGGAGCAAAAGGTAGAAGATTACCATTATACTAGCCTTTCTCAAGGAGCAAATGGAAATCTGAAATGAAAAAAATAACTCATTAATATTTACCTTCAGTAAGGAATTTAGCATTACATGTTCACTCACATAATACATTATTAGACAAATATCAGTTTACAAACTTTTCACATGTAATATTATTTTAAAAACCTCATGTGAAAATACGTGGACGAAACATTTACATACAACACCATTTATCTAGCGTTCCATTATGAAACAATATTGCCTTATGAAACAATCTATTCACCTTAATTTAGTTGTCTTTTTTGCAGCAAAAGGTATAAGACCTGGCCTTTCTCAAGGAGCAAGAGGTAGAAGACTGTCACTATGCTAGCCTTTCTTAAGGATGAAATTAAAATCTGATATAAAAAATAGCTTTCATTAAAATTTAGCCCTCATTAAACAATTTAGCTTTACATGCTAACTCACTTCCTACAATTAAAATCACTGAAACACAAACATTCTTTGTACAACTTAATGTGATGTAAATATCCCCACAATGTGCTGTGAATGTCCTCTGAATGTGATGTAAATATTCCCCACAATGTGCTATGGACATACCCCGAATGTTCCGTGGATATCCCTACAAAGTAATGGCACATGCTTTAAATATCCCCTGAACGTTCCGTGGGTATCCCTACAAAGTAATTCCACATGCTTTAAATGTTGTGTGAATATTCCCTTGACATCCCCTGAATGTGAGGTAAATATTCCCCACAATGTACCGTGGACGTCCCTCGAGTGCTCCGTGGATATCCCTACAACGTACTTGAATGTCTTGTGCTAAATCCATAATCTGCTATGGACGTCCACAAAATGTTCCGTGGATATCCCTGCAAATTAATGACACATGGTTTAAGTGTTCTGTGAATATTCCCTGGACATCCCCTAAATGTGATATAAATATTTCCCACAATGTGTTGTGGACGTCCCCAAAATGCTCCGTGGATATTCCTACAAAGTAATGCCTCATGCTTTAAATGTTGTGTGCTGCAACGTGCTATGAACTTCCCCCGAATGCTCCGTGGATATCCCTACATCGTACCTGAATGTCCTCAAATTTGTTGCATATTCTGGCAAGTTTGTTCCAAGCTTGTTGGGGCAAGTATGTTGCAAGTTTGGTGGGGAAATTTTGTTGAAGCTTGTTGGGGCAAGTGTGTTGCAAGCTTGTTCTGGTAAGTTTGTTGTAAGCTTCTTGTGGCAAGTTTGTTACAAGTTTCTTGTGGCAAGTTTCTTACAAGATTGTTGTTGCAAGTTTGTTGCAAGCTTGTGCAAAGTTGGTTGCAAATCTGCAGTAACTTTCTTGTCTGTAACTTTAACTGATTTCAATTGTCTAATCGCACACACTCGAGTTCAAAATCATTCAGCTAATGACGTAGTGCCACAAACTGGTCAGTTAGCCACCCATTTTTTCACGTTCTACCATAAATCAATGATTGTAACCAAGACTTACCAATATATGTTCTAGATGAATATTCACTTCACGAATAGTGCGCCTTCTTAACTATGATATAGTCAGTTTGAGAAGGTAACTAAGAATGAATATTGTATGATTTAGCTTCAACTTATACACTGTGAAATTCAAGCTTGACCTATAAAGTTATTTTCTGACATTGACCATTTCACCACAAGTCATATTTTTTCTTCTTTTAAAACTCTCACGCCTCATTCAGATGAAACAGGCAGCCAACGATATTTCCTCATTTGTCAGTGACGTCAGTCTTTTAAAGCACTAACAATCTCAAATTTACTATCCACCCATTCCTATTTCCTAATTCGTCACCGACATCAGTAAGTGTTAACAAGTACATTTTAATTTAATCTTTTCTTAAAAAGTTTCCCCTCTGACGTCAGAATATATCCTGTAGGGAGCATTCACCTACCAGGAAAAATATTCCATTCAGTCAAGCTACAATGCTTATTTCCAACGTTCAATAGCATCAACTCGATCATTCACCTAGAAAAACTACTACTGTGAGTCAAGATTATATCTAGCCCTATTTCCGAAGAGAAGACTTACATGGCTTTTCGCTTTAAAAGATTCAATCTTTACATGAATAATATCTTCTTTAAAAGTTATTTCAGACGAGGAAAACTCAGCCTTAATTTTACAATCAGATATTAAGTATCTCTTCATAAATAAACATGAACTTCCTTTAACCAGATTTTCATCTTTACATGAATAATAACTTACCTTATTTCATATAAGGGAAAGTACAGCAGTCTTATTTTTGGGAATCAGACAATTACTTCCTCATAGAAATCAGACAAAATTTTCCTTTCTAGCAGTCACGTGTAACGTCCCTCGTTTTAAAGTTGTATTCCCCGTGTCATATTTTAACTTAGAACATTATACCAACAACATTTTAGTTCCATATGAATCAACAAAGGTGTAACATTCATCTCGTGATGTATTTAATAAAAAGTAACATTTTTTACTATCTAACTCAATTACTCAATATTTTTACCGTAAAATCTTAAATTTATAATGAGCGGATCTAAGATTTTATCTCCTAGAATTATTCACTACTTCAATTCTTTTTCTCATTTTACAAAATCTGCCAGCGGTCCAAAAATCTTATTGCCCAAAGAACAAAATGTTTCTATGTTTTTCTTTTCCAAATTATATCTATTTTAGATTTAAAATTAAATACAATAGTACAGGTAAATACAATCTCGGAGCGCCTCATTCCTCCAGAGGATAAGCTGGCCAGGTGGCCGAGCAGTCTCCGGTGGTAGGCTATTGGCTCGAAGGTCCCGGGCTCGAGTCCCGGCAGGGGCATGTGTAGATTTTAATACTTAACAGCTAAAGCCGAATCGTCACGGGTCGAAATCCAAAGTTACTAAACTGGCAGTCTGCGGTGGTAGGCCATCGGCTCGAAGGTCCCAGGTTCGAGTCCCGGCAGGGGCTGGGTGTGGATTTTAATACTTAGCAGCTAAAGACGAATCGTGACGGGCTGAAGTCCAAAGTTACTAGACTAGCAGTCTGCGGTGGTAGGCCATCGGCTCGAAGGTCTCGGGTTCGAGTCCCGGCAGGGCCACGGGTGTCGATTTTAATACTTAGCAGCTAAAGACGAATCGTGACGGATTGAAATCCAAAATTACTATACTGGCAGTCTTCGGTGGTAGGCTATCGGTTAGAAGGTTCCGAGTTCAAGTCCCGGCAGGGACACGGGTGTGGATTTTAATATTTAGCATTAAAGAAGAATCGTGACGGGCGAAGTCCAAGTTACTAGACTGGCAATCTGTGGTGGTAGGCCATTGGCTCGAAGGTCCCGGGTCGCATGCCGTCATTTTTTCCCAAACATTCAAGCGTAGTCTCATACAAACACGTCCTACGTCACCTCAAGCCAAGTATGTTGATCATTATCGCCGTCATGTTAAATTTGCGTCACTATTCAATTATGTCATCAATTTTTTCCCACCCAAAATTCATTCGTAGTCTTGTACGAACGTCCAAACCACGTCATGGGGTCAACTACATATGACAGAGGTCAACGACCTACCACGTCAATTCAACGACATTGTGGTTACCCCTGGAAGGTAGAAAGCCCGCAATTGTGGAAAGAGTACGACCGTCTTCTACTTCGGTTTATAATTAGCTATAGATTAACATAATCGTCTTTCATTGTTGTTGCATTTCCATTGTTTAAAAAAGTAGCATTTATCGACGCAATCTTGGTAAAAAATGGCTTTTTCTTCAATAGTGTGTGATATATATTGTGTTTCCAACCAGTGTACAAGATGACAACTACTGGGTGAGTCGAAATACATTGTCCTTACATAAAGGTTAGATCATTTTATCTATTCGTAACTTAAGCATAGCAGTAGTAGTGTCAAATTCATTGTATAGACCGTCTCTACGTCTCTAAAACGAACGAAAAATAAAGAAATTTTTCAAACCTATAGATTCAGTGAAGAGAAAATTTCAAAGTTCGGCACAGGCTTGGAGTTGGGTAATTTTTTTTCAACATACTTGAAATTTCCATGTTTCACAACGCTGGTGGTATGCAGAAATGAAACGTATTCAAAGTTGATGAAAATCGAACTACAAATAAAGAAAATATTCATAAATGAAGAATATCAGTGAACTCAACAAAAGTATGTTTTCAGCTCGAAAATATCGAAATAAAGTTTTTTTTCTCAATTTCTTCAAATTGCGTTCGATCAAATGGTTTGGGGCATGGAGAAATGCAATATATTCAAAAATGAGGAAAATCGAACAAGAAATAAAGAAAATATTCATAAATGAAGAAAATCAGTGAACTCAAGAAAAGTATGTTTTCTTCTCGAAAATATCGAGAAAAAAAATGTTTCACTTTATTCAAATTTCGTTTTGTGAAACTGTTTGGGGCGTAGAGAAATGCAACATATTCAAAAATGATGAAAATCGAAAGAAAAATAAAGAAAATATTCATAAGTGAAGGAAATCAGTGGACTTAAGAAAAGTATGTTTTCTTCTCGAAAATATCGAATAAAAGTTTTTTCACTTTCTTCAAATTATATTCGATCAAATGGTTTTTGGCATGGAGAAATGCAATATATTCAAAAATGAGGAAAATCGAACGAGAAGTAAAGAAAATATTCATAAATGAAAAAAAATCAGTGGACCCAAGAAAATATCGAAACAAATTTTTCACCTTCTTCGATTTTCGTTCAACGAAACTGTTTGGGGTATAGAGAAATGCAACATATTCAAAAATGATGAAAATTGAATGATAAATAAAGAAAATATTAAACGTTATAAATTCTCCCAGGAAAGATTTCAAGGTCCCCTTAACTCTTGTGTTGCAGAGTGTAATGTATGAATTCTAATATTCATATAAACTTCGGAAATCAAACAATATTACGAAGTTTATATGAATATTAGATTCTTTGGAATAATCTTTTTTAATAGTGAGGAAGTTGTTCATCTATTGCTTTTATCTATATTGGAAGGAAATCCAATATGGAATGCACTTGCATGTGCTTTGAAGCTATTATGTTCGAATTTTCCGAAATATTTACTGAAAGTGTTGAATGCAGTAAATCAGTCTACAGCCAGAAAACTGAGAAGTGTG